>NW_020769354.1:4479146-4497374 GCF_900518735.1 Pseudonaja textilis
ACCCATGATTGGCCCAGAGTCACCCAACCTGTTTTCATGGCTAAGGCGGGACTAGAACTCACAGTCTCTTGGTGATTGGCCCAAAGTCACCCAGCCAGTTTTCCTGGTGATGGTGGGACTAGAACTCACAATCTCCTGGTGATGGGCCCAAAGTCACCCATTCAGTTTTCAGATCTACGGTGGGACTAAAACTCATGGTCTCCTTATTTCTAGCCTGGTGCCTTAACCACTAGACTAAACTGGCTTATTATACAAATGAGTCTTAGAAGTTACCAGGAGCTGAACCTGTTTCAAGAGAGAATTAATCCATGCCTTTATATTTAAAAGTAATGAAACCTGATTTGTTAACAACTTTGGAAGGTCCTTGGCTTTCATGCCCCTATGGCAGGGGTCTTCAAACTTGGCAAGTTTAAGACTTGTGGACTTCCACTCCCAGAATTCCTTCTCCAGTCATGTTAGCTCAGGAATTCTGGAGGTTGAAGTTCACAAGTCTTAAACTTTGCCAAGTTCGAAGACCCTTGCTCTATGGGCGTCTGAATTTTTGGTTGAAATTGGAACCTTTGGTCAGTGAAAGAGAGCCCATAACACTCTGAAATAGCAGTTAAGCATCTTGTATCATGAAAAAAATCCTCAACATTTTCAGTAGAGCTCAACTTGTGTCAATTTTTGTGGTCGTATCAATGTCGATTTCTGGGCAGTCTGAAGAATGTATTTATTCTGAAAATTTATATAGTCCCTTTCTCGCTTGCAACGATTCTAGGCGGCTTACAAATAATAAAAACACATTATAGAAAAATAGAAAAATAAGGAAAAAAAATTACTCACCCACCCATCCCCCTGGCAACCACATGCAATTTGTTTACTCTTGCTACTTTCTGGGCATTTTTCATGGATTTCCCAGATGAATCTTCGGTCTCAGGATCACTTTGTGGTCTCCCATTCAAGTACTAAAATGGTCCTATTTGGCTTAGCTATTTGAGCTCGGTCAAAATTGGCAAGGAACTGCCTCCTGACCATCACTGACCCAGCATATACATATCTCAAAAAACAAACAAACAATCTATGACTTGACATCATCTTTCATTCAAGGATAGAAAAACCCAGGAAGTTAAAACTGTTGATTTTTCTACAGATGTTAAAAATGATAATGGTGAATCTCCTGTCAGGGTTCCAAGTAACATACCCGTAGGAAACAAAACCCTGAGGCAAGTATATTCCTCAAAGAATAAGTTTATTGGATATGTCATATTGGCACAGGCTGGTGAAAACCGACTCCGACTATTCCCGCGGTTTTCACCGAATTAAAAGTAAACGTTTGTCACTTTCTCAAAACAGCCAGTCTGTCAACTCATAAACTATTTCTATGGTTTTTTTAGAGTTGCCAACAGAAAGGGAGGGGGGAGCAGTGCGGCAGCTTGGAAATCAAAAGTGCATTCCATAAGTAGTTTTCAAAGATAGGAACTAGGTGACTGAAGTTTCTGCCACGCAAAATTCTATCTGGAGAACATGATTGATGACTCTTGGCTATGGATTTGTCCCATTGGAGAATATGAATTACGATACACCCCGGGGGAGCGGGGGAAAACCAGGGTCAAGGGTGACAGTGAATTATGTGTCCTCACATAGTCACATGGTCCAGTCAGGATACTGTCCAGTTGCTAGGTGACTCCTTCCGAGCACCTGCAAGGATGTCCTTGGTTCTCACAAGAAAGTATTTTGTTTTGGCTACAACACCCCAACTATCTCCATGCCCCGCTCCCTAGCGCTCCTCAGTGAGGCCAGTTTCAGGGCTGACATCTTGATCTGCTTCTGCCTATCCTTTCCATAGGAACGTTTGTGTCGATCATAGCGATAACGTTGCAACAATTTTTTTTTTTTGTGGTTTTATATTTGTTAATGGATTTGGGTTTCTCTCCAGTCCTGGCTTGCGGGCATGTGGAGAACGGATTTTAAGTCTAAAAGTGGCAAATATTCTGTACCCACGTATAAAATGTCTGATCTTGAATTTTCGAGGCGCGATGAACGAAAACGCAGCCAGCGACGGACTGACTGCCCGCCGATGTTAGTAAAAGATGGAGAGGATCTGCCCATTTCCCCCACCACCCCACCCCCTGGCTTTCTTTCCTTCTGACAAGCCGGTTTACCTTAATTAAACTGGTGAGTGATTAATACGGACAGTTGATCTCGTGGCTCTCATTAGGCGGGCGTTTAGGTTTTTCTTTGCTTTTTTCTTTTTGCAGAAATTGGCAACGCCTGCAGCCATCGCGTAGGTTAATGGCGAGGCAGGAATATTATCATCGGCGTGCATCTCCAGAATGGCTGAGTAGATGGTTAATAGCACGTTTTAAAGCTTCGTTTGGGGGGTGGTGTCTCTCTCTTAATAGTCTATGAAGAAAACGGCACCTTGTCAACTGCTTTGGGCAGTTAACAAGCAGGAACCGCGACCCATCAGCAGTGAGAGGGGATTCCCTCCCCTCGGGTTGTTGCTGAGCTGGAAATAGATGTAATCCACCTCTAATCTCCCGCAGCTGGAGAGGGGGGGGGATCATCCTCCCCGTCGTTTCTCTAAAGTTTGAGATTAAAGAAGAAACTCCACTGGCTTGTGCCATCCAACATCCTGTAGTGACCGGCTAGAGGTACTCCTCCACTTACGACCATGAAGCCTTGGTTTTGCCAAACGGGCGTGGGAAATCCAGGGTGTGAGGGAGCATATCAGGTGGCTTATTGCCTAGGTGGGTGGGTTATTGGGGTTTTTTGGAATTTTTATAATGGGTTTTAACTGTCTAGAGTCCCTGGGAGTGAGTGGGTAGCCATATAAATTTCCCAGATAGATGATTGATTGATTGATTGATTGATTGATACATACATACATAGGGATGGGGGATGGATGGATGGATGGATAAATAGATAAATAGATGATAGATAGATGATAGATACATACATACATAGATACATATATACATACATACATAGGGATGGGTGATGGGATGGATGGAGAGAGAGAGAGATAAATAGATGGATAGATGATAGATGGATGATAGATACATACATACATACATAGATACATACATAGGAATGGGTGATGGGATGGATGGATGGATAGATAAATAGATGGATAGATGATAGATAGATGATAGGTACATACATACATAGATACATACATAGATAGGGATGGGTGATGGGATGGATGGATGGTGGATAGATAGATAGAGAGATAAATACATAGATAAAACAGACAGAAAAATAGCAGCCATCGTAAGAAACCCCAAAGATAAAATTGACCTGGAAACCCAAGGCATATATGAAGTCCCCTGTGTATCATGCCCTGCCACATACATTGGACAGACCAATAGAAGAATAAGTACCCACCTAGATGAACACAAAAATGCAGAAAAAAAAAAACTGGAACACACTTCCTCACTAGTCCAACACATGAAAGCAACAGGTCGTAGCATTGACTTCAATGGCACCAAAACCCTAGCCACTGTAGAAAACCCCAGCCACAGAATCATCAGAGAAGCCATAGAGATTGAAAAAAGATCTGAAAGTATGAATAGAAGAGATGATTCCACCAGACTGTCAATTATTTGGAAGCCTGCACTCACAAACAAAAAACTCTCCACACCACAAGCCAGGCAAACACCTGGGCACAAACAGACTCCCCCTGATACCTCCAGCTCAAACACACCCCAACCAGGCACCCAGATGAAACCTAGCTTCCTAATAAATGATAGCCGTCCATTTACTCGGAGCCAAGCCGCACTAAAAGCCTCCAATAAAGGAATACAATGTTGCCAGCCAATCAAGACAAAAAAAGCCACAAAACAGACAGAAGATATTAGAAAGACCAATCAAGCAGAACACAGCAAACTCCAAGACCAATAAACACAGACCAAGACTCCCAAGCAACCAGGATGAAGAAAAAACCATTCTGGCACAGCAATAGGCTAGCCCCAAATTTAAAACTGAAACGGCTGTGAAAGTCTGACTCACAGACGAACACAATACAGAAGCCTGATGATGGCCAATGAGATTCTGCTGAAACGTTGCTACAACTTTAAAAGCACAACTATAATGACGTGGGAAAATATCCAAACAAAGCTGAATACCATACCATGTAAGTACCCACGAAAACTTAAGAAAACAGAGATAGATATATAGATACATACATACATACATACATATATAGATAGGGATGGGTGATGGGATGGATGGATGGTGGATAGATAGATAGATAGATAGATAGATAGATAGATAGACAGACAGACAGACAGACAGACAGACAGAGAGACAGCCTCCCTGCAGCCTCCTGGGAGCAAAAATGGGACACGGGTGTGCTTCCCCTCTGCACTCCCCTTGAGTTCACACATGTGCATGCCACCACCACCCCGTGCTCCCCCCTGCGCATGCGCAGGGGTCTCCCGCATGCGCCCCACACATGCGCAGCAGAGACTTGAAAGTCAGCTGGCTGGCTGGAAGCACGTGCACTGGAGCTGAGCTGGGGTGACAGCTCATGTGTCCTCAGAGAGGGCTCTGCATGCCACCTGTGGCACGCGTGCCATAGGTTTGCCATCCTGGCCCTATACCGTTTCAGATAAAGATGACTCGTGCAAGTGAGCCAAACTACCTGGTTCACAGAAAAAGTCAAAATGGTGTCCATTTTTCAGGAACCATGGGGAGAAGAAGCCAGTTGGATTTAGCAGTCGCTTTTCCCGGGCATTTTTCCTTTTTACTATTATTTATTTTTTTAATGCTGTGGGTGTGATTTCCTTATATTTGTCATCCCTAATGGGAATATGTGTGGGCCTGGCTACATTTTTTTTCCTCACTGTTTTGGCAAATAAATTTCAGTCGGAGTTGCTGAGGCCCCATGAAATATTACAGCTTCAGGAGAAGGACAGGGGATATTTGTTCTTCTTCCTGTTTTTTTTTTTTTTTTTTTTTAGAAACCGTGCTAGAATGGGAAAAAAAAAAAAAGGACCAGTTCTTTCAGTAAATTAGTTTATCATTTATCCTGTATTTTGAAGCCCTTGCATGGCTCTGGAATCCATCTGGGGAGAGCTGTGGCGGGTGGGGGAAACTGGCTGGCTGGGAGGCCGTGGACCAAAAGGCAGAAAATCTAATTATATTTTTCAAAAAATGAAATGCTACAAGACTGTGTGTGTATGTGTGTGTGTCTGTGCACGTGCCTACGTGCAAGCAATCTAATTTTTTTTTCCTATGGGGTATCCTCCCCTTCCCTTCCATGCTGGTACGTTTAATGTTACTTTATTACAGATAGCCTTCGACTTATGACTGATCACTTAGTGACCATTTGACATTACAATAGACACCCCAAAAAGGGATTTACGGCCCAGTTCTGAAGTTACAACATCTCCCCTCCATGGTCATACTGAGTACAGGTTGGGCGCTTGGCAACAAGGTTGTATTTACGGCCATTTGCAGCATCCCATGGTCACATGACTGCGATTGACAATGTTTTTTCCCCTGGAAACGTGTGTTCACTTCTGGTTTCTGGGAGGGGGGGGAACACCCCATAGCAACCCATGGATTTGCTTAAGGACTTCCATTTTGTGACTGCCATATTTGCTTCAAGGGCAGAATCAGGTCCAGTCACACGATGACCTGCTTTACAACTGTCCTTATGGCCATGATGGCCAGGCTCTGTTACAGTCACAACTTGAGATTTCCTGTACTGTTATTAGTATGCCCTGTTTGGGTTCAAAAAACTTCTTTGCGACAACAAAACCTTCAGAGCTTTTAGTAAGACCGGCTTCTCCAACTTTGCAGCCTGCAGGCCAGTTAAGATTCAGACTTCAGAAGTTAGCCCTCCTTGTTAACGTTCCCTGGTTATGTTAGGATCCTCAGGTCTAGTTGCTCCTCATGTCCTGATTTTAGTTATTATTATTATTTTGCCAGCCAGTGAAAACCAACTTTTCCTCCACATTGCCATGAATTGACTAACGTATAAGCCTAAACCAGGTTTTTTTCAGATGGCAGAACTTCAAGTGGTACAAGAACTTAATGGGAGGTTCCTGAGAAATGGAGAGAGAGAGGAGGGAGGGAGGAAGAAAAGAAGGAAGGAAAGAGGGAAAGGAGAGCAGAGGAAAGGGGAGGGAAAGAAAGGAAAGCAAAGGAAAGAAAAAAGGAAGGAAGGAAGATTTAAACAGATTAAACAGATAATCAGAGTTGGAAGGGACCTTGTAGGTCATCTAGTCCAACCCCCTGCCCAAGCAGGAGACCCTACACCATTTCTGACAGACAGATGGGAATCCAGTCTCTTCTTGAAAGCCTCCAGTGATGAAGCTCCCACAACGTCCAAGGGCAACTTCTGGTCCATCGGAAGGAAGGAAAGAGGGAAAGGCATGCAGGAAGGAAGGCAGGAAGGAAGGAAAAAAGAAAAGGCAAAGAAGAGAAGGAAGGAAAAGACAACAACAAACAAATGAAAGGGAAGGAAGGAAGGAGAAACAGAAAAGGAAGGAAAGAAAAATAATGAAAGAAAAGAAAGAAAGAAAAAAACGAAAATTTCAAACTTGAAATGTATTTATTTTAAAAATTGACTGGTTTCACTGTCTAAAAAGCAATGACCAAAAAGACAAGAATACATATTTTGTCAAAACAAACAAACAAATCCTCACACACATTGAAAGTATTTTTTTTGGTGGGGGGGAGAAAAAGTAGGGGGGGGGGAATCCCACCTTTAAAGACTAACATGTTTATTAAAAGTCTTAACAGGTCATTTTCTGCAGAAGATAAAAAAAAAAATGTCTAACAAGCTCGCTTACCCCGGCGGAAATACCTGGTGGTTACCTGTGCTCTAAAATAATGAACTAAAATGACAAAATGGTGCCCCAAAGTAGGAAGAAGTACCCTCCAAAGTATTTTTTTTTTAAAAAAAAAAAACAGGAATTCCTACTTCTTACTTTGCCGGCTGAGGAATTCTGGCAGTTGAAGTCCACAAGTCTTAAAAGTTGCCAAAGTTGGAAGACCCCCAACGTTACAGTATTGGCTGCCAACTCCACAATGCTTTTCAGCCGAGCCCCGCAGGGCTGCCGTTTACAAAGCTCAGCTGTCCTTACATCGGCTTGCTATGTTACCCATCTGTATGGGGTGGGTTTGGGCCTTGTATGTAGCTGCCAGGAGTGACTGTGATGAAGTGGAGAAGATAAACTGATAGATTGTGTGCCCAGGAAGATGTGGGAGAATCAGTCAGAGAAGCGGCATGGAGGGAGGGAGCTGGTTGGGTTTCCTGGTTTCTCTTCTTAGCCTTTTGAGAACAAAATTGTTGTCCCTTTGCACTTAAGGGCCCTGAATATAATTGCTACAGTCATAATAATTTGGCAGTAAAATAAACTGAAGAACCATCATGGGATGCTTTTAAAGCGGCTGGCTGTATTTATTTTTCTTTAAAGGGGAAGAATAAACAGAGAACTTAAGGAGGAAGGGTTTTATGGTTTTGCTTTATTAATGTATAATATTTGTTCAGCAAACATTAATTGGCAGAGATGCCAGAGCAGGGTTGTTGTTTTTTTTCAATCTTAGCAACTTTAAGATGCGTGGACTTCAAAATTCCCAGAATTTCCTAGCCAGTATGGATTCCCCAACCAGTATGGACTTCAACTTCCAGAATTCCCTAGCTAGTATGGCTAGGTAGGGAATTCTGGGAGTTGAAGTCTAATTGGTAAAGATGACAGAATAGAATTTTTTCAATCATAGCAATTTTAAGATATGTGGACTTCAATTCCCAGAATTCCCTAGCTATCTTACTGGCTAGGGAATTCTGGAAGTTGGCTGGGGAATCCAATCCAAGTTGGCTGGGAATTCTGGTAGTTGAAGTCTGTGCTGGCTGGGCACTTCATAGAGGTTGGGGGAATTCTGGGAATTGCAGTCCATGCATCTTAAAAGTTACCAAGGTTGAGAAAGACTGCCAAAATTTGAGTTACAGCTATCAGATAGCTATTTCTTCTCTCTTGGCCCATCTCATCCCATGGTACGTTTTTATTTATTTTTATTTATTTAGCCAAATTTTAAATAGGTACCCTGGGGAATGATTGATAGAGTTATCTATATAGAAGATCATAGCACAGAGGCATAGATAAAGCAACTGAGTCCTGAATGCGTAGGAAAGAGTTACCAACTTTTTTAAAAAAAATCGTTGTTTTTTTTAATTATACGATATCGGACTTTTCAGTACATTTTTCAGTACTCAAGAATGTTATGCCCATCAATGGGATAGTAAGCCTTTTACAGAAGAACGATAGTCCATGACTTATGACCATAATTGACCCTAAAATTTCTGTTGCTAAGTGAGACAGTTGTTAAGTGAGTTTTGCCCCATTTTACGACCTTTTTTGCCACAGTTGTTAAGAGAAGCACTGCGGTTGTTAAGTTAGTAAGCAGAGTTGTTAAATGAATCTGGTTTCTCCATTGACTTCGATTGCCAGAAGATTGCAAAAGGCAATCCCATCACCCTGGAACGTTGCAACCGTCTGCTAATCCCGAATTCCACCCCCCCCCCACCCCATCCTCTTGCTCGGGATTTTAACGTGTGTGAAACTTATTTCACCCCACCAGGGCAGAGACGGATGCTTCACCCACCTTTCTCCCTGCATTTTCTGCCTGATCTTTCAAAGATCCTGAGCTGATATAGACGGGGCGGATTAAACTAATCATAAAATGATGAAGGGAATGCCGCAACGCTCATTGATTCGTCTGAAATTAACTGTAGTACAATAAGTCTTCCTAATGGCGTTCTGTGTTGCATTCCCAAGTGGATTCCGCTTTCCTCATTTTTTTTCCCTCCCTCTTTCTGTCACACCAAAAATCCCACCCACCCGCTTCCCCTTTGACGATAAAGATACTACATTCGTTCCTCAGCTTCGTTTCCAAGCTCAGTGTAGATACCCTACACTGATCAGTAGGGCCGAATGCTTCTGGAGATGACAGAATACAGAATAATAAGTGTTGGGAGGGTTGGTTGTCCAATCTCTTAAAAACGTCCAGTGCTGGAGCGTCGTCAAACTTGACAGCTTTAAGATTTATGGACTTCAACTCCCAGAATTCCTCCTCCAGTCATGTTAGCTCTGGAATTCTGGGAGTTTGAAGTCCACAAGTCTCAAAGCTGCCAAGTTTGAAGACCCTTGTTCTGGAGGCAAGTCGCTGTTCCACGGATTAATTGTTCTAGTTTTCAAGAAATTTCTCCTTAATTCCGGGTTGCTTCTCTCCTTGATTAGTTTCCATACATTTCTTCCCTTGCCTTCTGGTGCTTTGGGGAATAGGTTGAAACCACCCCACTTCTTTGTGGCAGACCATCCTTTAGGCCCTAAAGGGTTTCAAGGCTTGTCTTGGACAAACTGGGTTTGTATGGTGTCTCCACAGTATAGCTTAGTTTCTCATCTTCTATGAGTAGGAGATCCCATGTTTGTTCAATCTTGGCACAGAATGAAGAAAGAAAGCTGGTTTTTATATGTGACATACTTTTGACAGAAACTCCAGAATAAGTGTAGGATATCTCTATGACAATGGCCGAAAGCTACTGGAGATGACAGAATAACAGAGCTGGAAGGGAACTTGGAGGTCTTTTACTCCAACCCCCTACTCAAATATCTGTCCAATCTCTTCTTAAAAACCTCCAGTGTTGGGGCATTCACAACTTTTGGAGGCAAGTCATTCCATTGGTCTAACTGTCAGGAAATTTCTCCTTAGTTCTAGGTGATTTCTAGGGATTGGGGAATCCTGGCAGTTGAATTCCACAAGTCTTGACATTGCCAAGACTGGAGACCCTTGAAGACTTGTATCTTACTGAGCTATTTGCAAAATGTCTCTGCAATTAAATGGACTACTTCGTACTAGTACTAACTACTAGTTGTTATTCTTGTTGAAAGGTGCCAAATCTGCTGAGGAAATTCCGGGCTAATTTTCACAAACCCTGGCTTAGAATATAATCAAGAACAATAGATTCATAATATTCAAGTTACAGCCATAATGGAGCCTGCGCCCATCACAGTTGCAAGTCATGATCGTAAAGCAGGTCAACTCCATGACCGACTCAATTTTCTGACCTTTTTTTGTGGCAGTTGCTAAGTGAACACCGTGGTTATTAAACGAATCCCATTATTTGCTATGGTCTGGTTTATGCGTGGGGAAGGCGGTGCCGTCCGATCTTAGGAACCAGGTCATAAGTATATGACTGTCAGATTCATATCACCCCAATTTAGCTACATCAAATGGTAACAATGCAAATTTAAGAGTCAAGCAATGGACACAAGCTAGTTGTTTTTCTAAACCAAGAAGTTATAACTCAGAATAATTCTCTCTAGGAGTAGAACAGAAGGAAAAATCAGGAGAGAACAGCTGTTGGAAAGCATGGCTCCTAGCTTCAGAAGTCGTGATGCAAATCTAGGAAAGATCACCATGATTCTTTGCTTCCACCTTCGTCTTGATCTGCTCTTTCTCAATGTCATTTCCCGTTTTTCTTGCTTCTAGCTTCTCCGGGAACTTATTGAACGCAAAACCACTTCCTTGGATCCCAACGACCAAGTGGCGATGGGCAGGTAAATGCTTCAATATCATAGGCCTTGAACAAGATATAGAGGCTCTGCAACTGACAGCTCACTTTCAGACCCTTTTTTTCTAATACATTTTATTTATTTCAAAGATAAGTTGTTATAAAAAAAAAACCCTACAGAAAAAAAAATGCAAAGGTTACAAACAAGACAAATAATAATAATAATAAATGTGCACAGCATACATCAAACCAATGTTAAACATACATTGTCCACCCTAGTAGAATGTTGACCAATATGTCTCAAATAAATCTAGTAAATTCCTCACTCCACCCCCCTTTTTTGTGGAGGCTCTTGCTTTTAAAAGAGTGTGGTCTAACGGTTAAGGCACTAGGCTAGAAACCAGTAAACTGAGCTCTAGTCCCACCATAGGCATGAAAGCTAGCTGGAGGCGGCGAGTTCTAGTCCCACTTTAGGCATGAAAGCCAACTAGCTGACTTTGGGCCAATCACCAGGAGATAATGAGTTCTAGTCCCACCTTAGGCACGGAAGGTGACTGGGTGACTTTGGGTCAATCACCAGGAGACAGTGAGTTCTAGTCTCACCTTAGCCATGAAAGTCAGTTGGGTGACTTTGGGCCAGTCCCTCTCTTTCAGCCCAACTTGCCTCAAAGGATTGTTGTTGTGGGGAAAACAGAAGTAGGAAGGAACATTAGGTATGTTCCCTGCCTTGAGTTATTCACAAAAATAATAAAGGCAGGGTAAAAACAATCCTAAAATAAACAAGAATAAAACTCTCCCCCACCTCACTGAAACGTACTTTGTTCTTGGTAATTTGCTTGTCTGTATATTTTATGTTATTGCTATTTATTATACTAACTTGCCTTCGATATTAATTATGAGTCCCCGTCAGAGCCGATGTGGGAAGGAGGCAGAGATGAATGAAGAGAAGAGAAACAAATCCAGGACCAGGCAGCCTTTTTTTATAAATGGGTGGCGGCAGATGGCAGACTAGAACTCACAATGTGGAAGACAAAACTTTTCCTCTTTTGGATGCAAGTAAAAGGGTGCAGAATTCATGACGGTATTTAATTGGGGCCAAAG
Source organism: Pseudonaja textilis (assembly GCF_900518735.1). The sequence goes on from NW_020769354.1 coordinate 4,490,755, forward strand.
AAGTTTGATAGGGCTGATTCAGATCGTTGGTCATCCATAGCACAAACGATGTCAGCTCAGGGCCCTATCACTTCTAAACAGACCCTGCAGTTTATGGAGAACAAAGAATACAAGTCAAGGGTCCATCTTTCAGCTTAAGGCAGGGTGTTTATATCCTTTCAAAAAAAAAACATAGTAGGTCTACACAGATTGATTCATAAACTGGATCTATTCCTACTTAAATCAGGGAAATTGCACTTAGATTGAAAAAGACTTTATATTCAGCCGGGTATCCCGCCAACACATTGAACCTCTGAGTTGTGAGAGCCAGCAGAAGAGTTTCACATTTTGAACGTATGTATTTAATCATTTACACGCAAGGATCGGACAGTCAGTTAGAAACCACAAAAAATAAGGAAAAGATATAAATATACGTAGTCCTCGATTAACGATAGCAACCAGGACCGAAATTTCTGTTAAGTGACACGGTTGAAAGCACAGTGTTACGTTGCCTGCACAGTTTAGCAACAGCACTTCCAGTTGCGGTCCTTAAATGAATCCCAGGATGTGTTTTAAGTGCAATATCACATGATCATTGTTTGTGACCTGCGGGCTTCCCCACTGCCTCCTTGTCAAGAGCTGGCAGGGAAGTCCATGAGGCTTCCCCATGTCCATGAGGGCACTGCGACATTATGATTGTGAACTGGGCACCAAATTGCCAATTGCAATTGTGTGACCACAGGATATCTGCAACAACCAGAATTCCAAAGATTGGTCCTAAAAACCACTCGTTCATCGTTTGTAAGTTAAAATGATCCCCAAGTAAGTATTCGTTAAGCGAGGACTACCGGTATATGTCATAATCCACTTAGTTAAATGCATAATCACAAAATGTAAATTGGGAAGTAAGGATCATACTGGTTTGATGAAGTCAATACCTCCTGCATTTACACTGCAGTGAGGCAAGTGTTTTACTATATTTCTTGTGTCTTATGAGCATATCTTAAAAAGAGTTTAGTGTAAAACTTATCTGTTCCTCCTAGAAATTTCTGAAGACTAGATATTATGTAAAGTTCATGAGCATCTCTGTAAAAATTGCAATGAAAAACACAAGCACAAACAAAAAGTTATAATCTTTGCAGAATCACACGGGCGTATATGCTTAAAATGCAGTTTTACACTCTTCCAACCACAAATGAGCCCAAAATTTCCATCGCTAAGCAAAGTGAGTTGATAAGTGAGTTTTTTCCCCATTTCACCATTTTTTGTCCCAGTTGTCAAGCAAATCACTGCAGCTGTTAAGTGAATCATGTCATTAAGCAGATCTGGTTTCCCCATTCACTTCGTTGGTCAGAAGCTGGCTGGGAAGGTTACAAATCATGATCACATGATCCTGGGACATTGCAACTGTTTAAGTGCATGCCAGTTGCCAAGTGTCTGAATTTTGATCATGTGACCATGGGGATGTTACAACGGTTGTAAGTGTGAAAAGTGTGAAAAGCCACTTTTTTTCATTGCAGTTGTAACTTTGGTCACCGAATGAATGGTTGTAAATGGAAGACTACCTGTATTATGTTTGCTGACTGAGGGTAAAATGTTATGGCTGGCATAATTTTTTTTCTTAAACTAGGGCGGGTTCAAATCTCTTAGAGCAGGGGTGTCAAACTCAAGGCCCAAGGACCAGATCCAGCCCGCAGGGTGCTCAGATCTAGCCCATGGGACCGGCCTGGAAATATCAAAGGACCGGCCCATGGTACCTGTGCCGGCCAAATCTCACCCCCGTATAGCCTGTTTTCGGCCGGCAGAGGCCGCCGAAGCCAAAAATGGGCCACGGGAGGACATATGAGCCCCCTCCCCACCCCGCTTTGGCCAGCAAAGTGCTGCAGGAGGCCGTCCAGGCCGAAAACGGGGCACAGGGTGGCTTTCCCCCATTTTGGCCAGCAGGGTGCTGCAGGGGGCGTTTGTCCTGTCTCCCACTCTCCGCTCCCCCCCATCCCCCGAGCCAGCCCATGGAGGAGAACCATGAGCCTCGGTGGCGCAGTGGTTAGAGTGTAGTACTGCAGGCTACTTCTGCTGACTGCAGGTTGTCTGCGATTTGGCAGTTCAAATCTCGCCAGGCTCAAGGTTGACTTAGCCTTCCATCCTTCCAAGGTGGGTAAAATGAGGAGCCAGACACTTGGGGGCAGTAGGTGGATTTTGTAAAAACAGCTTAGACAGGGCTGAAAAGGACTGTAAAGTGGTATATAAATCTAAGCGCTAGTGCTGTTTGTGAGTATTTCTGGAGCTGAGGGACCTGCAGCTCAGTGATAAAGCAACATTTTGAACATGGTATATATAATTTGTTCAGAATAATTTGTTTTTTGGCCATCCTGCAAATCTCTCTCTCTTTTTTTTCCTTTCCTTTTTTTTTGATTCTGGTATGTCACTTTGATATTTGGGTCAAGGAGAAAAATAGGACAGATGTTTTTTAAAAGTTTCTTTTTTTACCTTCAGTTTTGTGCCAAAGAGTAAAACTGCGAAGAAAGTGGAATTGTAATTACAAACATTTTTATTTTAAGACCCCCAAATGGCACCGCTTTCATCTGATTTACTTGTTGGGGAGCCCTGGATCAGGGAGGCAAATCTCAAAATCCAATTACCGCAATCTTAATATAATCTTAATTGCTGTAATCTATTTTATTGTAAAGTCAGATAAATGTGCGGTGTAATAACTGCTTAAGTGCAGGGGGGGTGTTCTGGTCTCCGTCCCATTAAATTATAGCTACCCAAGCTATTCCAGCCAAACCACCAAATATATTTGACACCCAGCCCCCGAAGCTCAGACAATATTTTAAGAAAGAGTGAAACCATTTTGCCAGAGCACCTGGGCTTTTTCTAATGCATCCAGTAGTAGTTGTTTTTTTTCCCCAGCAGTGAGTTGCTGTTTCAGCCTTTGGTGTTTTTTTTTTTTAATTTCATTTTGGGTTTCCTTGTACACATCTATGCATTAGCCAGCGGTTAATTAAATAAGAGGTTGTTTTTTTAAAAAAAAAAAGTTGCATGTATATGTGGGGTTTATTCCCCTCTTCCTCTTAGAATTGGGAATATAGAGAATTTGCCCCATAGCACTGCGTTTATTTGGGTTTTTTTTTAATTTCTAATTTTTAAAAAAACTTTAGTCCTCAACTTAACAACAGTCTGTTCAGTGACAGAAGTTACAACGGCAGTGGAAAAGAAAAGACTTATGGCCATTTTTCACACTAACAACCATTACAGTTTCCCTGTGGTCATGTGATCAAAATTCAGATACTTGCCAATATTTGTTATTTTTTAATATTTATTTTTTATGATTTTACAGGATAAAATACGAAAACAAATATAGTAGGAAAAATAGGTGAGGGAAAAGAGAAGGGAAAAGTGCAGAAAAGAAGGGAAAAAGAAAGAAAAGGAGTCGACTTCCAACTCCCTTTGGTGCAGTAAAATAAGATAGTAACATCAAATCTCAACTTTTTACTTTTACATAGTAGTATAAATCAGGGATCTCCAACCTTGGGAACTTGAAGACTTGTGAACTTCAACTCCCAGAATTTCTCTGCTTTGGCTAAGGAATTCTGGGAGTTGAAGTCCACAACTCTTCAAGTTGCCAAGGCTGGAGACCCCTGGTATAATAAACTAACTATTTCTCTATCAACAAATCTATCTAATCGGTAAAACCCAAAATCAAAGTTTCAGTTTCTTTCTTCCTCAAGCACAAAGTCCAGAAGCGGTTTCCAAGTAGAAACAAAAGTATTTATATATATTTTTCTTTTATCAAAACAGTCAACTTAGCCACTTCTGCTAACTCTACACTTTTGCAAACATTTATCCATTGTGGGACTCGAAGTGTCCTCCCATTTTTGTGCATAAACATCTATAACATTAAAGTTCCCAATTATTTTCCCCAAGTCTTTTTCCATTAAACCCAAAACTAAAGTTTCTGGTCTTAATATTCACTTTAAGACTCTTCTTTATTAGAATAATAGCTCGATATCCTGCTTCGCTATGAAACTATGTGAGCGGGCTTAGTTTTTGGGGAGGAAAATGGGTGGGTGGGGGCTACCAGCATCCATCGGTGTTCATCTGACTAGCATCCTGTCAGTGTGTGGGAGAGTTGAGGGCTGTTTGGAAACTGAAACTGTATTTGCTGTGTGAGTAAGAAGGAGACAGGAAGGAGCCTGGGCGTGGCTTAGCTCAACTGTTCTGTACTAAAGCTGTTTGCTGCTCTGAAACAGAAACTCCTCTGCTTGTGTTTTACATTTGGAACAGATTTCTTTTCAGGTGGGGAAGGGGGAGTAGAACTCCTTAGCATCAGAGCATGTTAATAATAATAATAATAATAATAATAATAATAATAATAATAATAATAATAATAATATACGAAATACTAATGCTCTGAGGATCATTTCGAAAAATCCTTTCTTTGTGAGCACTTAGAAGCCAAGAGGAACATACCTGCCTAATTTCAAGTTTGTGCGCTTTACGGTTCTAGAGATTTTGTGATGATGCGTGAGTGATATTTTATATATGTAGATGAATCCTAGTCCAATATTTCTTTGCTTTATCACATGTCCAGCCAGCTGATTCATATTTATGATGGTTCCAGTCTTCCAGGTGATGTGATCCCCTTTTTTGCAACCTTCTGACAAAGCCAGTGGGGAAGCCAGATTCATTTAACGACTGTGTTCTTATTTTAACAACCGCCGTGATTCATTTAACAACTGTGGCAAGAAAGGTTGTAAAACTCGCTTAACAATGGTCTCAACATAAGCAGCAGACAACTCGGGCTCAATTGTGGTTGTAAGTTGAGGACTATCTGGAATCGTGGGCGTAAGAGCAAGCCACCTGAGGCTGTTGCTGCTGTTGCTGAGTTCCAGCAGGCCTGATCTTAAACCCACAATGTCACAATCCCGAGAAGGGGACACAGATAGGCCTCTACTTGCGAACGTAATGGAGCCTGCCCATTAGGATCGTAAATCACGACGGTTGCAAAGCGAGTCACCCATGTATCTGACCCACTTTTACCATCTTTTTTGCAATGTGTAGAACAAATGCCACTGTCCTAAAGAGAAACCGATTGTTTGCTGTCAGCCATTTCACCGAAAACCAGAAATGAGTGGCAGTTTTTAACAAAGCCATCATAAAATATAGTCATGTGACCTTGGGCCACTGAAAATGGCCGTAAACGCAAGCCCGTTGCCGAGCAACCCACATGCAGTCACATGACCATGGGGGGGAAAGTGACTGTCAGAACTTAGGAACTGGATTGTAAGTATCCCCAAGGGAGATCCCGTCATAAGTCAAAGACTATCTGTACCATGAAGGCGTCTCAGAAGATGGAGGCAGCAGCTGATGGGTTGGTTGGTTGGTTTTTTGGATTGCAGTTGTTGATTCCATCACTTTTGAGAAGGAGATAGAACCCCTTTCTGTACTGTGCAGCCCAAATGCCACCCTATCATAGAATACTTTATTGGCCAAGTGTGATTGGACACACAAGGGATTTGTCTTGGTGTAAATACTCTCAGTATACATAAAAGAAAAGATACATTCATTAAGAATCATTCTGTTCCCATAGACAATGGTTGGCTATCCAGAAGTTGAGGAGTAAAATTCGGAAGAAAGTAGACACCAAGGCCAGTAAAGGAAGGAAAATCCGGTGAGTAGGAAGAGGCACTGCGTTTTCTGCTCTCTTAACTTCTGGGTTCTGTCATCCCCTTTTATGAAAAAGCTAAAAATAGTGATGTTACAAACAATTCCGTTTGGCTCTTTAATAATTGGTTTTCTGAGGGTATTAAAATAGATCAGGGGTCTCCAAAGTTGACAACTTTAAGACTTGTGGACTTCAGCTCCCAGAATTCTTCAGCCAGCCATGCTGACTGGGGGGTTCTGGGAGTTGCAGTCCACAAGTTGCCAAATTTGGAGAACTCTGAAATAACTGGTGAAATATTTCAAACTGCATTGTTTTTGTTGGGGTCCCTCATGCTTGCAGAAGATTAATACCAAGCTCAGGTTTTCTATAGACATTTTACCTCATATTTCAGCAAGTCGACCTCAGTACAACCATCCATATCATTCATCTTTGTGGGAGGCATCATTCCAAACCACCAATCAAATTTTTTTCCAAAAAAACTTCCAGTCCCCCACAAACAACTTCGCAGAATTCAACGGCCACAAGGCAGCCTCCGTTTCTGAACTATTGTGTGGGTGCTGATCTGAATGAGCCCAGAGAACCAGAATAATATGGACAACAAAATTTTCATCACCCAACTAGGTAGCACCACCAGTGTGAAAAGGGATTCGGCTTTGCAAATTGAAGTTGTTGTAGGTAAGTAGGTAGATGTTACCTAGTTGAGTAATGGAATGTCTGAAAGAAAACAACCAAGCTGAGAGAGTATCAAGGATCCCAGAGTCCTCCTCCTCCTCCACCTCCATCACCACCTTCTCCATCACCTCCTTTCCACAAACTTCCTCCTTCCTCCCTTTTAGACTTGATGATGTTACCTAGTTGGGTCATGAAATGTCTGCAAGAAAAACAACCAAGCTGAGAGAGGACCAAGGATCACAGAGTTGTTTTCTTCCTCCTCCTCCTCCTCCTCCTCCTCCTCCTCCTCCTCCTCCTCCTCCTC
>NW_020769354.1:4502558-4513460 GCF_900518735.1 Pseudonaja textilis
TATTCTATTCTATTCTATTCTATTCTATTCTATTCTATTCTATTCTATTCTATTCTATTCTATTCTATTCTAATTCCATTATTTTATTCTATTCCACTCCACTCCATTCCATTCTACTTTATAGTCTTTTAACTTGCATCTTTTGGGATTCGGCGTCTGGAAACACACAATTATTGGATCTGTGGGGGAATTTGGCTTTGAAATTACAGTAATCCTCAACTGTCAAGAGTTCATTTTGTGACCGTTCAAAGTTACAACAGCACTGAAAAAAGTGACACGATCATTTTTCACACTTATGACCATTTTGCAGCATCCACGACTGTGTCATGTGATCAAAATTCATATGCTTGGCAGCAGACTCATATTTATGACGGCTGCAGTGTCCTGGGGTCACGTGATCCCCTTTTGTGACCTTCTGACAGGTAAAGTCAATGGGGAAGCCATATTCACTTCACATCTGTATTACCAGCTGAACAACTGCAGTGATTCACTTAACAACCGTGGCAAGAAAGGTCGTAAAATGGGGCAAAACTCATTTAACGAATGCTTCGGTTAGCAACAGAAATTTGGGGCTCGATTGTGGTTGTAAGTCAAGGACTACCTGTATTTTGGGCGTAGAAATTTTGCAATTCCCAAGAAAAGACCATCACTACAGAGGGGTTTTTTTTTCTGCTTTTATCTTCTGCCATCATCTTTCCCGGATGCTGAGAAGAAGCTTCTTCCCCTTCCACTCCTGTCCCTGACAGAGTAAACTCACCCAGCCTAATAAAGAAGGCAGTGAATTTGCTTATTTTATTATTTGTTGGCTTCTCTCTCTCTCTCCCTCCCTCTCTCTCTCTCTTTCCTTCTCTTTTTATTACTTCTCCCTCTCCCCCTTTCTCTCTCCCACTCCCTCTTTTTCTCTTTTTATTCTTTCTTTTTCTCTTTTTATTTTTTCTCTCTCCCTCTTCTATTTCTCTTTTCTCTATATATATATTTCTCTTTTCTCTCTCCCTCTATTTCTCTTTTTTCTTCTCTCCCTCTCTCCCTCCCTCTGTTTCTCTTATTCTCTTTTTCTCTTTATTTTCTCTTTCCCTCCCTCTTCTCTCTATTTCTCTTTTCTCTCTCTCATTTTCTCCCTGTCTCTCCTTCTCTCTTTCTCTTTTTATTCTCCTCTCTACCCCTCTCCCTCTTTCTCTCCTTTTCTCTCTCTGTTTCTCTTTTTATTCTCTCTCCCTCTTTCTCCTTTTCCGCTTTCTCTTTTTATTCTTTCTCTCTCATTCTCTCTCTCTCTCTCTCGCCCCCCCTCCCCTTTGGTAATCCAGCCATACATGTGCCAAACCCCTTTTTCATGACTGCGATTTCTATCCTTTAAAGGCACGAAAAAATTAATAAGAATAAAATAAATAAAAAGCTAACCTGTTTTACGAACGGCCGACGTGATTTGTCATCTTTTCCCAGTGAGACAATTTGTCATCCCTTGCCTGGAATCTGTTAACAAAACAATCAAGCTGTGAAAAGGAGAATTCATCCCGGACACAGGAGATATTAAAGTACACAAAGAAGGTGCTTCTCCCCCCCCCCCAATCGCCCCCCCCTCTGCATCTCTTTAGACACGGCCATTTCTTTGCACTGATTAATCTATCCAAATTTCAGCACAAGTGGGGGAAAGGGAAGGAGAGGGGAAGTCAGGGAGTCCTCGAGTTACCACCACAATTGAGCTCAAAATTTCTGTTGCTAAGCAAGACATCTCTGAAACAAGTTTTGCCACGCTTTGCGACCATTTTTGCCACCGTTGTTAAGCGTATCTGGCTTCACCACTGAGTTTGCTTGTCAGAAGGTCACAAAAGGGGATCGGAGGACCCCGGCACGCTCCATCCGTCATATTTGCCAAGCATCTGAATTATCCTCACCTGATCGTGGAGACCTTCGAAAAGTTGTACGTGTGAAAAACGGTCGTAAGTCATTTTCTCCACATTTTAACTTCGAACAGTCACTAAATGAACTGGTTTAAGTCGAGGACTACCTGTATTTCCAAGTCACTGTTCCTTGTTTGGTGTAGGACAAAGGCAGATTCCTGCACGCCTAGCCAGGGGTGATTGATTTCTGTATTCTATATAGATTAGCGTAGTCTAGTGGTTAAAGCACCAGATAGGCTGTCCTGCTCACACACACACATACCTTAGTGGGTTTATTAATATTCCCCCTGCAGCTCCCTTCACCAAAACCCCCAGAACTGTGCCGATTAAGTCCAGCCACAAGCAGACCAACGCTAGACCACAGAACAATGGCCAAGGAGTCCGCAAGGCACTTAAAAGTTTCCCAAACAAGATAAACCCACCAGGCAAAATTAAATCCACAATATAAGAGGGTTCGCGAGGCAAGAAAAGCCCAGACTTCACAAGGCACGAGCCGAGCCAAGGCAAGAATCACAACCATCAGAAATCACACAGCTAGGAAATGAACAGGTCGTTTCCAGCATCGCCTCCATCTGTCTCCTGTGCTAAATAGCCAGCTTCTGCTGCAGCCCCTCAAGAAGGGCGAGTCCGCCTCCTCGCAAGTAACTGGGCTGACCTCCTCCGTTCCTGCCTTTTCTCTGCCCAGCGTGTTCTGGGATCAGCTGCAGCAGGCAGTTCCTCTTCATCTTCACTGACTGACTGCAGCTACATACTTTCTCCACCTGAAGCCTCTGGGCTGTCTCGCTGCAGCTGTGCTTCAGCCACATCCCTCTCAGACGGCTGCTTGAACCCATTGACCAACTTCCCTCCAGAGGGGCCTGGAACTTCATGTTCTTCTGAGTGACACCTGGGGAGATAACTGGGGGGGGGGGGGAAGCACCCCAAGGGAATCATCACTCCAGGCTAGAAATCAGGAGACGATGAGGTGATTCTGGACCAATCATCAGGCGACTGTGAGTTCTAACCTGCCTTAGGCATTCACGACAGCTCAGTGACTTTACAGGTGTCAAACTCCGTCATGTGACGTTTCGCGACGTTTTCCCTCCTTCGCGGAGCTGAGGTGGGCGTGGCCCGCCCGTGAGGCATCTCACCTGTGGGCTGCCAGTTTGACACCGCTGCTTTAGGCCATCCACTCTTCTCTCCGTCCATCCTACCTCACAGGATTGTCATCGTGGGGGGGGAAATAGGAGGAAAGAGGAGTGCTTGATATGTTCACCGCCTTGAGTGTTTTTGTTTTTTAAATAATAATAATAATAATAATAATAAAGGCAAGATACAAATTAAAGAAATAAACGGCTTGCGTAGCACCCTGATTTTCAAGCCAAATCGACCAGCACGAAAGGTCATCCAGCCAAGCCAGAAGGCGGGAGATCAAAGTTAGGGGGAGAAGGAAAGGCGTCTTCGCCCGTCCCCAAATTTTTCCTGGGGAATTTGCCCCTGTGGGGAAGGAGCCCCCGGCCCTGGGTTCAAATTTCAGTCACATCATTTGGGCCAAAGCTGCGTAAGGGCGGTGGGGGGGGGAGGAAGAGGGTCAACAGCCCTTCGCTTCGGTTTCCTAGTCCCCCCCCCAGGAGCCCCTCCCCCTCCTCAAAGCAGTGAAAGGAAGCAGACAATTCCAACAATGGCCACGTGCAAACCTATCATTAGAGTGGGACCGTAGCTCGGGTGCCTCCTCGCAGGCCAACCGGCAAAGAGATCATAGCTCTGGGGTGGGACGAGACACGTCGGAGGGTGAAATCGCATGGAGCATGAAGGGCAGAGGGAGGGGTGGGGAGGAGCACTTGGCATGACCAACCCTCCCCCTTTGTGCAGCATCCTTGGAATATAAGGCTCCTTCCCTTCCTCATTTCTCTTTTCACGAAGTCCGTATAAATCTTACCCTTTATCCAGGCAGGAGGCCAGCCAATCGGAGGTCAGGGCTCAATTTGGGGGATCTAGCCAAGAGCAGATCTGTGTGGGGCTAGGAAGATCAAACCTTCCCTGGGGCAGCCAGAGATCCTGCAGGCCTAGGCAGGTTTGTGGATTAATTTACGGCCCGTGTTTTACCCATGTTCTTCAGTGGGTTTCTCTGTGAACGTCTATGCACAGGCTTCTTCTAACATTGCCCCCATCGTCTTTTTTGAAAATATATGTATATATATTTTGCGGTTGCTGCGGCTTCACGAGGGTGAGATTGCCACCTAGTGTTCATTTTCTTTTTCTTTTCAAGCTGGGGAAGGCAGGGGAGCTGGAAGCAGGAGGAGGAAAATTCACTTCCTCAAGTTGTTGGAGGTTTCCTTGCAGTGGGCATCGCCCCATTGGCTGGGATCCAGGGCTGCTGTTGGCTTTGGTCGTTGCATGGTTCTTCCCCAAGAGGAAGGGCATTCTTCGATGTTGGGTGTCTTGCAAGCCTCTTGTAGTGAAGCGTTAATACCATTTTATAATGCCTTGGTATATAATGCCTTGGAATATTGCATCCAGTTTTGGTCACCCCAGTAGAATAAAAAGATGTTGGGATTCTAGAAAGAATGCAGAGAAGAGCGACGATGATTAGAGAGGTGTGATGACCCGAGTGGAACACAAACGTAACAAAATCCAAAACGTAAATAAATGTCCTTTAATGCCTCCAACTTGGCCCCACTGTTCAATAATTCTCAGCTGGAGATAAAACGTATTCAAAAATAGTCTTCGAAAGAAAGCAATACAGTCCGAACTTAATGAGCAGATAGAGGTGAAATAAAAACCTAAAACAAACTGCAATGAAGGAAATTCCACAACGGACCAAGATAAGTAATTACCAACTTCAAGGAGATAACAAGGCACAGTCTGTTGGAAGGATGCCAACCAAGATAACTTCAGCCCAAAATAATACGCACTTTGCTTCTGGCAACACTGTGTTGTAATCGTCTCTCTTATATACTATTCTCCTCAGCTGCAACCAATGAGGGGGATCATGGCCACTTCCTCTCTCGTAAGCCAAGTTGTTTCCTTCTCCGTTCTTCCCTGCATGTCCTAGGATGAAGAGGGGATGGATCTGGTTCTTCCTCTGACTGCCCAGCCAGCCTTTGCCCTTCTCCAGCCTCCTCCACAACCTCCGGAGCCATACCTCCATTCCCCATCTGCTGTTCCTCCTCTCCCTCAGTCTGACTCTAACAAGGGCATGACAGGGGACTCGAGGCTAAAGCATATGAAGAATGGTTTCAGGAACTGGGCATGTCTAATTTAATGAAAAGGACCAGGGGTGACATGATAGCGGTGTTCCAATATCTACGGGTCTGCTCCAAAGAAGAGGGAGTCAAGCTATTCTCCAAAGCACCTGAGGACAGGACAAGAAGCAATGGGTGGAAACTAATCAAGGAGAGAAGAAACCTAGAACCAAGGAGGAATTTCCTGACAGTGAGAACAATTAACCAGTGGAACGGCTTGTCTCTAGAAGTTGTGGGTGCTCCAACACTGGAAGTTTGCAAGAAGAGATTGGACAACCACTTGTCTGAAATGGTATAGGGTCTCCAAATATGTTACCCTGTTAAGTCCCTCCCTGAGACCCCCTGAAAATTGTTATTGCGCTGACTTTAGGATCTTTTGAGACTTAACCAACGGGGCTTACCTGCGCATCAGTGCAGCTCTCTAGAAAATGGTCATTCTTTCTTTCTAGCTGGGGAACAACTTGGTTGTAAATAAAAGAACAATCTACAATCTCCCATTAGTTGGTCATGGATAGGTTACAGAAAAGTGAACAAGTAGCATTAGGAGAAGTGTGTATAAAAATACACCCAAGAGTACTGAACCTGTACAGTTCCCCTTGATTTGGCTACGTACCAACTAGTTGTAATCTTGAAAGAGAGACCATAAAACTCATCAGTACAGCTTGGAGAAGTCCAAGTGGGTATAAGAACCAAGCATTCCTAGGGTGTTGCCTCAGTTTTCCCCTAGTTTATTCATCTTCATATGTGTAGGATTGTAGAATAGAATAACAGAGTTGGAAGGGACCTTGGAGGTCTTCTAGTCCAACCTGCTGCCTAGGCAGGAAACCCTACACCATTTCAGATAAATGGTTGTCCAGTCTCTTGAAAACATCCAGTGTTGGAGCATTCACAACTTCTGGAGGCAAGTTGTTCCACAGATTAATTGTTCTAACTATCAGGAAATTCCTCCCTAGTTCTAGGTTGCTTCTCTCCTCAATTAGCTTCCACCCATTGCTTCTTGCTCTGCCTACAGGTGCTTTGGAGAATAGCTTGACTCCCTCTTCTTTGTGGCAACCCCTGAGATACTGGAAAGACTGCTATCATGTCTCCCCTAGTCCTTTTTTTCATTAGACTAGACATACCCAGTTCCTGCAACTGTTCTTCATATGTTTTAGCCTCTTCTACTTGTATTTGTACTCTTGTGATCATCTTGCGTAATCTCAGTCTTGTAGTTTGCATAATCTCAGTCTCCGGAACATGAAAGCTCCAGGATAATGGAGGAAGTGGGTAGATAGGGTAGACTAATAAACTTTGGAGCAGTGTGTTTCTCAACTGTGGCAGCTTTAAGAGGCGTGGAGCTTTGAAAGCATCCTGTCGTATTGCATTACTGTTTGGTTTGGGAATATTTCTGCTTCGGACAGGAAGGCAGGGCAGAGAGTGGTGAGGATGGCAGAAAAGATGATTGGCAGTTCACTTCCGTCTATCCAGGACAGGGCACATAAGCGATGCTTGAGCAGGGTCCGCAGGATTGTCAGGGATGCTACACATCCTCTCTTTGTTTCCAACATATCCGTTTTCCTTGTTTCCTTCTGGGAGGGGACTTCAGGATATCTGATGTGGAACAACTAGATTCTGTAACAACTTTGTACCATGTAGTATTAATCTTGTTAAATCTCAAGACTTTTTTTCCACCATGTATTCAAAATGGACTGCACATATATTCATGTGTATGTATGTGTGTGTAGTATATGTGTGTGTGTGTCTATACACACACACATTGTGCATGTATGGGTATGGATACACACACACACACACACACACACACACACACACACACTGTATGTACAAGAGTTAGGTGGCGCAGTGGTTAGAGTGCAGTATTGCAGGCTACTTCTGCTGACTGCCAGCTGCCTGCAATTTGGCAGTTCAAATCCCACCAGGCTCAAGTTTGACACAGCCTTCCATCCTTCCAAAGTGGGTAAAATGAGGACCCAGATTGTTGGAGGCAATAGAGGCTGACTCTGTAAACCACTTAGAGAGGGCTGTAAAAGCACTGCGTATATGTCTAAATGCTATTGCTATATATGGGTATGTATATAGTGACAATAAATCTTAGCTTAGCTTAGCTCAGCCCACCCCAACTCAACTCATCTAGTTTGTCATCTCTAGTGTAGAATTACATATTATAAAAACATTGAATCACTGTGTTAATACCACTTTATAAGGCCTTGGTAAAACTGCATCCAGTTTTGATCGCCATGATGTAAAAAAGATGTTGAGACTCTATAGAAAGAGTGCAAAGAAGAGCAACCAAAATGATTAGGGGACTGGAGGCTAAAACATATGAAGAACGGTTGCTGGAACTGGGTATGTCTAGTCTGATGAAAAGAAAGACTAGGAGTGACATGATAGCAGTGTTCCAATATCTGAGGGGCTGCCCAAGGAAGAGGGAGTCAAGCTATTCTCCAAACACAATGGGTGGAAACTAATCAAGGAGAGAAGCAGCCTAGAACTAAGGAGGAATTTCTTGACAGTTAGAACAATTAACCGGTGGAACAAATTGCCTCTAGAAATTGTGAATTCTCTCCAACACTGGAAGTTTTTAAGGAGAGATTGGATAACCATTTGTCTGAAATGCTGTAGGGTTTCCTGCCTGAGTAGGGGGCTGGACTAGAAGGCCTCCAAGGTTCCTTCCAACTCTGTTATTCTGTTCTATTCTAGAAACATTTTATTATCCATAGCACTTCCTAGTAGTTAGAGAAGACAGAGGGGATCAAGCACATGGGGCTCAAAAGAATGAGATCATGTACCAGTATTAGCAGGAAGTCATTAAAGAAACACATTAATATGTCCTGTTTATTGCATATTTCAAGTAGGGCCATGCAATGCTTTGAATTCTGTCTCCATTTAGTGTTCTGCAACAGTGTAATCCCAAGGAAAGTTTTAGGTGACGATTCTGCTGTTTTTGCAGTCCGACGTACTGAGAGCACCTTTTATAGATCAATCTGAAACACTTTTTTAAAAGGAGATTACACCTTTCGCTATTAGGTTTCGCAGTAAACCAGCAGACAAAAGTAAATGTATAATGGAAGCCTTAAAATCAGTTATAAAATGTGTGATACAGAACAGGAAAACCCAACTCAACCGCATGTCCATGGAGATTCTCAGTCATCCAGGTCATGGTTGACCCAAAGGTGCTTGTTCAAGAGACAACTGAGCTTTCTTCGTTTTTCTTTGAAGATGTTTAGCTTCTGATCCAAGAAGAAAAAGCTGAAGAAGCTTTTTGGATGAGAAGCAAAAAAGTCTTCAAAGAAAAAACAGAAAGTCCAGTTGCCTCTTGAAAACAGCACCATTGGGCCAGCTCAGCCTCATGGTTTAAGCTCTGATTGCAGTAAATTAAATTAATCAATCTATGCCACGTTGAAAAAGTTTCACAGCTATGAATATTAAAAATTCAACAGAGAACAGATAAATCCTAAACATAAAACAGAAGCAGTGATTAATGATCTAAATATAATCTAGAATGGCAAGTGAGATAAGACAGTTTCAAAAAGTTTTAATCTGTCTTCTCTAGCTTGAGCAAACAAGCTATGTTCTCTGTCTGTCTGTCCATTCTTCCATCAAATTTCTGTGCTGCCTGTCAGACTTGTGTGCATCTTGGCAGTTTGCAGATAAAATGACAAAATTATACAAAAGCCAAAGTTAAAAACGAAATTAAAACAGGATCAAAAAGAATAATTGCAAAGTTAAAAAGCAGAGGGAGTACTTTTTGCACATTTGCTTTCCAAGCATAGAAATAATTATTGTTTCTGTCCCATGTTACTTATTTCATCTTGAAACCTGGCTTCAGATTGGTGTTTAACAAACTTATCCCAAAATTAAGATACACAAACAGAGGCATTCTGCCCATGAACAAGCCAGCTTCAGTTAATCATAGTTTCCTAGTTCATTTGAAGTGGGGAAAAAGGTGTTGGAAGTTTTCAGAACAGATCAGGATTTATTAAACTACAATTGGAACTTGGCTTAATATTCTGCCTTGTTCCAAAAGCATTGGAACATAATGGCCTAAGAATCACTGTAACAAATAGACAACAGCAACAACAAAAACAAGACTCCCCTCCATTGGGATTTTAAAAATGTGTAAAAAACGTAAAAGCTCATCCTGAGTAATAATTGAAAGTTTTAATTGCCTTCTGTGGATGTGATTATCCAAAGCCTCACAAGCAGATGAAGGGAAGGCGCCTCAGCTCCGTTCTGCAAGTGGAGTTTAGTCCATTCCCAAGTCGTCACCCCTTTGTCTGAAAATGCAAAGACAAAGGAGATCAATGAACGGAGGATTTATGGGAAGGAATAGATTTAGGCCAGCGCCTGGATATAAATTCAAGAGATGGGAAGAGTGCAAGCAGAAAGGAAAACGGAAAGTAAGCAGATTGTATTCCCGAGGAACAAAAGTGTCTGCTTCGTCTGAAACGACGTTTAAAATCTGTGATAGCGCAAATCCACAAAAGCAGCAAGCTTTAGAAAATTTAGAAAACAGATGGTCCTCAAATGATGATCACAATGGAGCCCTACATTTCTGTTGCTAAACAAGAGAGTTGTGAAATGAAACTAGAGCTCACCGTCTCCTGGGGATTGGCACAAAGTTACCCTGCACGCTTTCATGGCTAAGGCAGAACTAGAACTCACCGTCTCCTGGTAATTGGCCCAAAGTTACCCTGCTGGCTTGCATAGCTAAGGCAGAACTAGAACTCACTGTCTCCTGATTTCTAGTCCAGCATCTTAACTAACTACACCAAACTGGCTTTCCTCCTCGTATCAGTTTCCTTGCAAGGCCTAAATTGCAGGAAAATTTTGCACTCATTTAGTATCTCAACATTTCTGGTCTAGAACATGGTTCTCTCTCTCTGCTGTGGGCTGTGAGGCATGTCAAAGAGTGCTTCTTCAAGGAACCTACTTTCATATGTGGTGGACCTGCCCCAAAAGCTAAGAAATATTGGTGCAAAATTAAGAATTGGCTAGAAGAAATCACAAAACAAAAAATCAAGATGAGACCTGAGATATTTTTATTGGGTATATTAAGAGATAATATTTGTAAAAAATTACAATACATAATACTTCATATAATAACTGCAGCCAGAATCACCTTTGCCCAGAACTGGAAACAAGATAACACTCCTTCTGATATAATGATTATAAAAAAGGTTTTAGAATGTGCAGAGATGGATAGGTTATCAATGGAATTAAAAGATAGAGAAGAAACGGAGTACTATGAGATTTGGAATTTATGGTACAACTGGTTGGAAGGTAGACGCAAAGCTGATAAATGAAGGGCATGTAGAAGCTATAGTAAGTTGAGATAAATACTGTTTGTAAGCATGTAAATATTCAATTTATGTTGAATGTAAAAACAAATATATAATATATAGTAGCAACCTACATAATTGATAGTATGTCAATGTGAGTGAACACCAATATTGAAACGCTGTAATGAGTGGAAATGTGATAAAAAAATAATAATAATAAATATTATTATATTATTATTAAAAAATTATTTAAAATGATAAAAATATGATTAATAAAATTTATTTTTAAAATTTAAAAAAGAGGGTGCTTCTCTCTCCTCTGCCTTTAGGAAAGTAAATAAATCAGTGTTTCTCAGCCATGGCAGTTTGAAGATGCGTGGACTTCAACTCGCCAGCAATTCTGGTTGGGGAATTCTAGGAGTTGAAGTCCCCATGTTGCTGGCTGGGGAATTCTGGGAGTCGAAGTCCCCATGTTGCTGGCTGGGGAATTCTGGGAGT
>NW_020769354.1:4525198-4548313 GCF_900518735.1 Pseudonaja textilis
CTTCTCTTCTCTTCTCTTCTCTTCTCTTCTCTTCTCTTCTCTTCTCTCCTCTCCTCTCCTCTCCTCTCCTCTCCTCTCCTCTTCTCTTCTCTTCCCAATAAAGATTCTTCTCCTCTCCTCTCCTCTTTCCTCTTCTCTCTTCTCTCCTCTCTCCTCTCCTTTTTTCTTTCCCTTATTTTTATTCTTATTTCCTCTTCCTTTCCTCTGCTCTGCTCCCCCCCCGCACTTCGTATGTCAAGTCCAGACAATGTAAAGTGGTGAGGAAATTTGCTTATACTGGTTTCACAGGTAATCCAGGAGGGGCTCCTTCTTGCCCACTCCTGCCGTTCCCCTCAACCTTCTTCTCCACCTCCCACCTGCTCCTCCATCAGAGCTGCCTTAGTGCTCGGCAGCTACTGACTCTCTACTCTCTGTTGTAGTCTCCTGATAAGGAGGCCGGTGCTTTCTTTTCGCCAAATAAGGTCCAGTGATCCTGAGTGAGATAGACCAACTCAAGATCTCCTTATGGGGAAGACTTCTACACAAGATCCCCTTTAAAGCATAAAATCAACCTGTTATGATTCTGAGCAACTTAGAAAGCACAATAAAAACCCAAACATATCAAAAGAATCTGGATAAAACAACCCAAATACAACAATCCATTCCAGGTCCCAATTCGTGGAAGTGAGTTGGGGCCAGAAAGTCGCTTATAAATAAAGTTTCCCATCTCAGATGAATGAGGTTGAGTCTATTTTTTGTGTCTCTTCATTTTTTTCTCTTGTGTGATCTTTGTAAATTTTCCTTCGGCGGTGATTGGAGTTTGCCAGCTGAATAGACATTAAATCTCTCTCAAACACCGCTTGCTGGCCTTCCCCTCCTTTGAAATGTCAGAGAGAGAGAGAAGGTGAGTCAAGGAGAGGCCAAAACGTTGAATTTAGCACCTAAGCAAACGTTGGACGTATCTCCTTACCTAAATGATTCAACGTCATAAAAATGCAGACCTTAAAAAAAATCAGCGAAAGGGAAACCCAACCTCACATCCATTAACCTCCCACGGAAGATCCTTTTTCTTTTCCCAAAAGGAAGATGGTAAATGTCCAAAAGAAACATTTCTTTGCTTGGGTTAATTTTGGAGCTCGATCTAATCTTCACAACGTCACTGAACTGTCTAGAGAGGTTTGCTACTCCTGGAAATAACAGCTATGTTTCTGATGGCAAGTTGTAGTATCATACTAGCCAAGCTGAGTTATTTTTAGCGCCTTCAGTCTTCTAGCCTTCAATCAGAATAGAGCTGGAAGGGACCTTGGAGGTCTTCTAGTCCAGCCCCCTTCTCAAGCAGGAGACCCTATACCATTTCAGACAAGTGACTGTCTGGTCTCTTCTTGAAAGCCTCCAGGGATGAAGCACCCGCAACTTCTGGAGGCAAGTTTTTCCACTAATTAATTGTCCTCACTGTTACGAATTTTCTCCTTAATTCCATGTTGTTTCTCTCCTTGATTAGTTTCCATCCATTGTTTCTTGTCCTGCCTTTGGGTGCTTTGGAAAATAACTTGACTGTTAACCCCCTCTTCCTTGTGGCAGCCCCTCAGATAACTGCTATCATGTCCCCGCCGAGTCCTTCTTTTCTCTAGACTAGCCAAACCCAAATCCTGCATTCATTCTTCATATGTTTTAGTCTCCAGGTTTGCAATTATTTTAGTTGCTCTTCTTTGCATTTTTTCCAAAGTCTCAACACCATTTTTGTAATGTGATGACCAAACTGAATGTTGTATTCTAGGTGTGACCTTACCAAGGTTTTATAAAAAGGTACTAATACATCGTATAGTTTTTATTTTATGCCTCCCTTTATACAACCGAGCACTGTATCAGCTTTTTTGGTTGCTGTTGTACTGTTGCACACTGCTGAGTCATCCTTAGATTTCGCCCCCATTTCTCTCCCTCTTCCCCCCCCGCCCGTGTGTGTGTGTGTGTGTGTGTGTGTGTGTGAGAGAGAGAGAGAGAGAGAGAGAGAAATGACTAGACATGTAACACACACGAGGTCAGAAAATGCTTCCAAGTCTAACAAGTAGCTTTTTCTATAAAATCACACGGCAAGAAAAGGGCTTTGAACCTTCCTGCTTATTTTAATGAGAATCGTGGCCCTCTTTTCCACCTAGGTGGCTCCTATAAGCAGCTTGTCATTAGTTTAAGTAGTGCAGAAGCATGGAAGTTTAAAACAGCACAAGTTAAGGCCTGAAGTAGAAACGGGTTCTTAAAATAGGGGGAGCGGAAAAGGGTCTCCATTCCATTAAGGCTGGGAACAGTAATGGCACAGGCCTTTTTTTCTCCTCGCATCCCCTTACAGGTAGTTCTCGATATACTATCACTTAACAACTGGTTAAAATTATGACAGATCCCCCAACGGCTTGGTCCTGTAGTTCCAAAAGTTTCTCCCCATGGTCACATGACTGCATTTTTGGCACTCGGCAACTGGCCTGCATTTATGGCCATTTGGAGCATCCTGAGGTAAATTGCTTATGATTTACACACACACATTTATGTTCTGTCCCACCTGTATCCACAGATGAAAACTTCGAGTTACAGAGTTCAAATACTTTACGTAAACAAAACCCAAGACAGATGATTCAATTGCTCTGTTATCACAGTTCCTTGGCAATCCTCCTAGAATCTGTCCAGCAATTCTGTATAGTTCGTAAATCACAACGCAGTAATCAGACGCAGTTCTTTCCAAGGCAAAATTCACTTTGTTTTCCAGCAAAGATTACGAAGTCGTACGCTCCCTTATATCCCCTAAGAAAGGGCGTGTCAGTCTTATTAATTAATCCTTTGCTGGACGTCTCTTTTCTAATTGAGATTGACGTCTCAATCTTCTCCTAGTTCTGGCATCCATCCAGCATCCAGCAGTTTCTTCACCGCTTGAAACCTCTGACACACTTTCCTGATTAACGGTTAACACCTGAGGTGTAATTGGGGAAGTAGAGGGAGTGGACTCTGAAACCTCCAATAAATCAGGTTCATCTCTCAAATCCGACTCCTCTCCCTCTACTTGACTCCCCTCTAAGTCACTTAATAATGCAGGCTCGAATCTCAGTGCCAGATCATCTTCATCGCTCGAACCCACATCTGCTGACTGATCAGGTTCAAGTCTTGGAGTCACAACACATAGATATATTTACAAAGTTGTTCTGTGAGCCTCTGCCTGGTAGCTTTATGGTGTTGAAAATGGATGAGTGTCAGTACCCTTTGAGGTATGTCACTGTGTTTGTCCAAAACTCCGTTCTGGATTTTCCCAAGACTTTGAGCCATGCGTTGTTAAACCTCACAATCTTGGGTCACTCGTAACAAGCTAGTATTGACGAGTTTTGATTCCGGGAAGAGTATACACATGGTAAGGCTCCAACTCCAGTGTGCCTTTTTTAAGGCACCCAAGGGCTTTGGATTTATTCATTTATTTAATTTGTATCCCGCCTTTATTATCATTACAAATAACTCAAGGTGGCAATCATATCCAACACATCTTCCTCCTTTTTCCCCCCACAACAACATCCCTGTGAGGTGGGTTGGGCTGAGAGAGAAGGACTGGTCCAAAGTCACCCAGTCAACTTTCTTGCCTAAAGTGGGACTATCACAATCTCCTGGTGATTAGCCCAAAGTCACCCAGTTGGCTTTCTTGCCTAAGGTGGAACTAGAACTCACAGTCTCCTGGTGATTGGCCCAAAATAACCCAGTTGGCTTTCATGCCTAAGATGGAACTAGAACTCACAGTCTCCTGGTGATTGGCCCAAAGTCACCCAGTTGGCTTTCATGCCTAAGATGGAACTAGAACTCACAGTCGCCTGGTGATTGGCTCAAAGTCACCCAGTCCGCTTTTGTGTCTAAGACAGGACTTGAACTCACAGTCTCCGGCTTTCTAGCCTGGTGCCTTATCCACTGCACCAAACTGGATGTTGTTGAAGTGTGTTATCCTTGGATAGGTCTGTCTGTTGGATGTGCAATCTGCTAGTATTGAACAAACCGTAGGTCCCATCTTGGTTTAAGGGGAGCTGACAGTGGAAAAGAGGGACAGCAAGGAAAACAAGAGACAACCCTCGGGTGGCCATCAGCCCAATTAAGAATGGCACGGCCTGCTTATCCTAACAGAATCCAAGATCCCTAGATTGAGGATCATGCACTTCAAAAGAAACATGGACTGGTTGATAGTCTCAAACTCTGTTCCTGAAGTTCCAAGAGCTTTGCTGACAACCACATTAGCTTCATTCCTCATTAATGGAATGTAGTGTGTGTGTGTGTGTGTGTGTGTGTTGTGTGTGTGTGTTGTGTGTGTGTGTGTGTGTAGTGTACTGCTGTGGCCAAAAAAGGAATGGCATCAAAACCATGAGAAGGGAAAATACCGTTCTATACTGCATTAATAGCAATAGCACTTAGACTTATATACAGTGTTTTCCAGCCCCCTCTAAGCGGTTTACAGAGTCAGCCTCTTGCCCCCCAACAGTCTGGGTCCTCATTTTACCCACCTCGGAAGGATGAAAGGCTGAGTCAGCCTTGAGCCTGGTGAGATTCGACCTGCCAAATTGTAAGCAGCTGGCTGCAGCAGAAGTAGCTTGCAGTACTGCACTCTAATCACTGCGCCACCAAGTCTCAATAATGAAGCCACACTTGTAATACTGCATCCAGTTCTGGTCATCACGATACAATAAAAATGCAGGTGCCCTAGAAATTGTGCAAAGAAGAGCCACAAAGATGATTAGGGGTCTGGAGGCTAAATGATATGATGAATGGCTAAAGGAACCAGGTATGTGTGGCCTGATGAAGAGAAGGATTGGGAGTGACATGACAGCCATCTTCCAATTCTTGTTACTACTACTATTATTATTATTTATAAAAAGAGCAAAAATTTTATATAATTATTTATTTGATTTATATTGCCACCTATTCACCCATATATATAAACAGTGTGTTGTCTGGGTTTAGTTATTCTGAGTAATATTCATTATCTTCATAACAATAGCATTCATGACATTAGTAGTCATCTTATAATAATAAAGATATCTCATCATAACATTGATAATAAACATGTAGTAACTTACTTATATACTTATATGTAAGTAGTAACTTACTTACCAAGAGTGCTTACTCATCCATTCAGCAAACCATTTTTGCAGTTAGTCATTTTCTTGTATTTTTTTTAAAAAAAGAATCTAACTTCTGTTTCTGCTTGATAACCATCGATAGAACGAATCCCATTTTAAGAAATATTCAGTATCTTCCCTGCCTTTACTTTTAAGTGTTAATCTATCTATTTCTGCACATCCTAGTATTCTTTTTATTACATTCTCTTCTGTAGGGATCTCTATGTTCTTCCAGTATTGTGCAAATACCATTCTAGCTGCCAACTTCCAACTCTTGAAGGGCTGCCCCAGCGATGACGGGGGCCAAAGATTCCCTCTCCAATGCCACCTGAGGGCAGGACAAGAAGCAATGGGTGGAATCTCCCCAGGAGGAGATCCAACCTAGAAATAAGGAGAAATTTCCTGACAATTGATCAATGGAACCGGTTCCCTTCTGGAGTTGAGGGTGCTCCATTATTGGACGTTTTCAAGAGAAGACAGGACAATCATTTGTCTGGGTTGGTATAAGGTCTCCCGGCTTGGGCAGGCGGGGTTGGACTAGAACAGGGGTGTCCAACCTTGGC
This sequence comes from Pseudonaja textilis, assembly GCF_900518735.1. The sequence continues at coordinate 4,530,870 of NW_020769354.1, forward strand.
CACTTTAAGACTTGTGGACTTCAACTCCCAGAATTCCTCAGCCAGCTTTGCTGGCTGAGGAATTCTGGGAGTTGAAGTCCACAAGTCTTAAAGTGGCCAAGGTTGGACACCCCTGGACTAGAAGAAGACCTCCAAGTCCTAGGACGGCATATGGAATAAGGGAACTATCCACTTCTCCCTGGAAGAAGATAACTAACCACTTTGAGACTTGGTCCCAAAGGCATAGCAATGTTGGCCCAAAGATGGTCACAATCTCGAGAGCCCTTGTTTCTTTTCTTGGTCCTGGAGATTTGGGATGAGGTAGCTTCTCTGTGGCCGAAACCATGTTGTTTGTCATTATCTACCCTTTTGAAAGGCAAAGTCAGAAAGTTTAAACTTTTTAAAAAGAAAAAAAGGAAAGGAAAATCCAGGCATAGCTCATTACAAATGTTCCTTTTAATATCCTCGATGATCAACAGAATTTAAATGATTTTAGCAAGTTGTAAAGGTTGTTGGGGTTTGGGATGTTTTGTTTTGTTTTTAGATTTGCAACATGGGTATAAGGAGAAAAGACCCTCCCTCTCCCCGCCCCCCCCAAAATGCAAATAAATAAATAAATAAATAAAAGCGGGGACTGAATTTCAACTTTGAGACAAACAACTTCATTTACAAGTGTGGCTCTAATTAGCTTCTGAATTAGTAAAGCGGAGTTTCCCCCCAACCGATCCGGCAAAAGCCCTCGGGGAAGCCTCGGAATAGAGAGAATCGCATTTCCAATTATTTTGTTGAATTGCTAATTTAGTTATTGTGGCTGGCATAATTGTGATGGGTATTGGGTGTGCAATTCAATTTGTTTTAAATATTTCTGGGAAGGCTGATCGGTAATAGAGCTGACCTATTTCACGGCCTAAATTGAGAGAAGGGACTCAAGCAAATGGGGGCGGGGGGGGGGGGGGGTTTTTTTTTGGGGGGGGGGGGGGGGGGGGGGAAAAACGCAACTACAAAGCAGCTGTTTTTGTTTCGGCTTTTTTTTTGATCTCTCTCCTCCCTCTTTCTCTCTGCCTCTCTTAAGATCACTGAGGCAACAAAAGGCTTAAATTAAAAAGATGATCACACTTTGATCTGGTGGCATTTGAAAGCTGTCACACTTCGGGGATACCCTTCTGGGTATTTTAAGCATATGAATATTGGTTGCTAGTGAATGTCCAGGGTTCAAGAGAGGCATCCCTTTGAGTCTTCCGTTATATTCGGGTTTTTTTTTTTCTTTAAATGATCGAGGACATACCAATCAACCAGGTTTGATCTCAGTTCCATATACGATAAGTTGGGTGTCCGTGGTGCTGATTTCTAGCGGGTTTGGCGTAAAGCTACCTTTAGGCCCGTTCTTTTTCTTTTTTTAAATGAAAAATAAAAGAACCAGTTTGGGGTAAACAGGTTCATTTATGCAACCTACCTAGTAGGGTGAAAACTGTTCCATTAGCTGTACCTGCAATTAAATTCAGTTGAGTAGCGGTGAGGGAAATGGCAGTGTGAGTTCGGGCAGCCATTTGTGAAACCGTTTTAATGCATGAAATTGTTTTGGCGACCCCCACTTTCTCTGAATGTGAAGAGGTGGGTTTTGTTAGAGCTGAAGCATCAGTGGAAAAAAAAATAAGGTAGAGATCATTCAAAAAAGAAGCCCCCTTGCATCAGGTGATATAGAGGCCATTTTCCGACGTCTGCTCTACAAACCCAAAGAGCCTGAAACTGGAATACAAAATAGAATTTTAATTTGTCCCTGCAGCCTTTGCTAAACTTAGACATACAAATTACATCACGTATGCTTTCCCTAGTGATCTTAATTTATGGAAAACTGCAAAACAAGGGGAACTGAACTGTTCTTGGGCAAATCTATTAGTTTATCTGTCCCCATGTTTTTTAACCTCAGCAACTTTAGGATGGGTGGACTTCAACTCCCAGAGTTCCCCAGTCCTCATGTTGTAAGCTAGACTTTTTCTCTTCTCTTCCTCTCTTCTCTCCTTTTTTTCTCTTCTCCCCTCCTTTTTCTTTTCTCCTCTCCTCTTCCTCTTTTCCCCTCTCCTCTCCCCTTTTCTCCTCTCTTTTCTCCTCTCCCCTCCTCTCTCTGCCCCTTCCCTCCTCTTCTTTTTCTTTTGCTTCTGTATCCTTGCCAAGAAAACTGCACAGTCTCTAAAACCAGCAAGAGCTCAACTTGATGGAGGCTTTACTTTTAGCAAGTCTGGAAGTGAAGAATAAACGAACGTCTGCTAAAGATTGCAACTCTTTTTTTCTCTCTTCCTTATGGGACTTCTCAGGACAGTTATAGCTTATCTGCTGGGGTAGACCTAAGTCAGCGACAGGCAGAGGGAAAAAAGGCAAAAGGGAAAAAGGGAAGTCTATACAAACAGGGGAGGAAGGACAGGAGAAAAGGAGAAATACAACAGAGGTGGTTGCATTGTTTTCCGATGGTGTGGGAGTCACCTTGAGAGACAGGAAGAAGGTTGACAGAAGAGAAAGCTGAATCCAAAGGAGGGACGAAGTTGGAGGAAGCATCTCAGAAGGAATCTTCCCAAATTCTCTGGAAAATAAAGAGCAAGTGGGGCAGGGGGGCGGAATGTCAGACATGCAACATTCTCAGAATGCTCTTGGTTTTAGCTTCTTCTTGGGATTATTTTGAAACCTGACCTGTGTCCTGCATGAGTCAAAAAGAGGGCTGTGAAAATATTTACAGACCCCTCACATCCTGGACATAAACTGTTTCAACTCCTTCTCTCAAAACGACGCTATAGATCATCAGAACAACAAGACACAAGGACAGTATTTTCCCCGAATGCCATCACTCTGCTAAACTAAAACAATTCCCTCAACACTGTCCAACTACAGTGTATTTATAAAGTCTGCACTACTATTACTCTTAATCTTCTCATCACTCCTTATCACCCATCCCATCCCACTTGTGACTGTAGGACTATAACTTTGTTGCTTCTATCCTTACGATTTATATGGACTGTTTCCTAGTATAATTTGATTGCTTATTGTACCCTGTGACTATCATTAAGTGTCGTACCTGCTGATTCTTGACTCTTGATTAATGTATCTTTTCCTTTATGTACACTGAGAGCATTTGCACCAAGACAAATTCCTTGTGTGTCCAATCACACTTGGCCATTAAAGAATTCTATTCTATTAACACACTGCTCTTTTTAATGTTGGTTTGTTCATTAGGCCACTGCATTCTAGATGGAAACCACCAAGCCAAATGCAGAGTATCTTGTTTTAAAGGAGAGCCATGCAGAAACTCTACAGCTCTGGGGACCTGCAGATGTTCACTTGCTGTCTGCCCCACCCTCTTTTTCAGCGAGCTACCAGCCAGGTTGGTTCATTGCAAGACAAGTACCAATTTCCAGAATTTGCTCTCTTCCTAAGGATGCCCTTGGAGTTCCTGTAGGACTCATAAACATTCCTCAGGGAGGAGAGGAGCCCAGGTGAGTCAATAGACTCACCTGCCCAGAAAAAGACAAGCTTGAAGTTGCCAACTGGAGTAACATGCAGCCTTTCTTTCAGATTACACAATGCAAACTGGCTAGCTCCATTTTAAAATAACCTAGACCGACTTAGCTGAGTTTGGGGAATGCACCGTGGAATCGCTAGATGCCTATGTGGTTTGTGCGAACAAACTCAACTTAGAGGGTTAAGTGGGAGTGAGGAACACTGACCAATAGAATATTGGCAGCTTGGGGTTGAAGTGAGAGGTCCTTGGTGCTCTCTGAGCTTGCTGGTTTTCTTGCAGACGTTTCATGACCCAGCTAGGTAACATCATCAGAGCACCAAGGATTCCACGCTGACCAATCCGCTTTCTGATAAAGTGGTTGCCTATATATTGTCAGAGTATATTCATGAACTGGAATAGAGCACGGTAACAAAGTCAGCCAATAGGACTGTTTGGAAACTGAAACTAGAAGTAGCCTAGGCGTGGCTCTATATTAAGCTCTGCAGCTATGCTAAGCTCTGAGTCTATTGAAAATGAGACTCCTTCTCTCCTCTGTGTGTCTTGCTTCCTTGCTGAACTAAAATGAAACTGATGTCTGTTTGTGAAGTTGAATTGCTTGTTCTGCTCTGAACTTGTAACGCCTGCTTCTGTTTGAGTTTGCTCCATGTTGGAGAAATCTACAACTGGTATTGTAAAATTTACTTCATTTGTTTATAAAGAAGTTATAAAGAAGCCTCAACCATCTTTGTTTAATTTGAATTTATGCTGCAATACTCTGTATATAAGTAGGACAGAGGAACCTATGGGACTTGGCCTACTACCTGATGACCAAATGAAACCTACATGGGGGGGTGGGGCTTTCTCAAAAAATGTTCCCTTGAAGCTGAAGAGGTGAGAAACGTCTTCAAGGAAAAACAAAGTCCGGTTGCCTGTCCATAAAAGCTCCTTTGGGACAACCATGACCTGGATGATTGAGAATCTGCATAGAGAATGATACTACTTGACGCTCCCTGAGTAACAACACTCATGTTTCTAAGCTAACTTCACTACGGGAAGCCTAAACATGCAACAGAGCTGAATGTCCTTAAAGTGAACATGTCGCCTGGAGCAAAAATACGTTTCAACATCACCAAAGATCCCTTTACGTCTGAAAGTCACACCAAGGAATGCAGACACAAACTGATTGTTGGTTTTATTAAAAGAGAAATGAGGTAAGTGGAACAACTTCAGACATGACAATTCTCCCAAAGCAAAACCCAATTTAATACTTCCAGCGAGAGGTTTGTCTGAATTTATTCCTGCTAAAGTCACAATGATCGCTGCATTTTTTAAGGGATTGTGCAGATTCAGGAAGCACCCAGGATGCATCTTTGCTCATTTTTCCTCCCCTCTTCAACCCTGTGTGAGGATGTGTTGATTTTTTTTTTAAACTTTGGTGGACTAGAATTTAAGGTGTAAGATTGAAAAGGCCACCTTTTCATTGGGGTTGTTTTTGCAGCTTCTAAAAAGAAATCGGTGTGGGGTCGAAAGTAACAGCCACTTTGCAGGTTTAAGCTGAGGGTTACAAAACTGTTGGAATCAAGGACTCCTTTAAACACAACACATCAGTTTGTAGGTTTTGCGTGAGGGAAGGAAGGGCAAAAGATAATAATAATGCAAAGATGGATGTCAGAATCTAGACCAGAGGTCTCCAAACTTGACAACTTTAAGACTTGTGGACTTCAACTCCCATAAATCTGGGAGTTGAAGTCCACAAGTCTTAAAGTTGCCAAGTTTGGGGATTCCTGATCTAGACTCAGTTCTTGGCAGGATTGTAGGCTAAATGTGGTTCCCTGGCTGTTCTAGGTGTTGGGGTGGGGGTGGGGAAACAACTTGAATGCAATGTGCTCTCTGGAACCTAGTCCATCCTGGAGTTCAGCTGAACATCTATTTTCTTTAATGAAGAAATAATGGGGTGTTTCGAAAAAGAAAGGCACTGAACTGAGCCCAGGAGGGACGTCTGGTGGAGATTCAAGCCCACCACCACGGTCCCATAAGTAAGCCTGTTCTTTTGCAACGTTTTTTTGTTTAGTCTGATCTATGTGGATCGGCGTTATTTTTAGCCCAAAATATGTGCTTTGCGGAAGAATTTCTATCAAGGTTCCTTTCCATGTTTTAGCCTGCTGCAAGTCACTTATAGCCCCCCAGATGTCCAGATTCTGGCCAGTAACCAGGAGTGGAGCTGCTGGGGGGTTAGGAGAACCCCCAAATCCCATTCCTGGCTGACATAATTTTGGGGAAACTTTGAGGTTATCACATCTGGAAGCTGGAGAAGGCTGGGCTCTCTGAACTACAGCGAAGCTGTGTTTTATTTCACACCACTTGGCACATTCCAGGTTTTAAAAAAAGAAAGAAGAAAGAAACACACCTGGGAACCAGATTCTCAGTCTTAAAGATTTTTAGTGAAGCTTGGTTGGTTAATACTGTGCTAAGAGGATCCTCCCAACCCAGATCCCAAATTAGATTCCCCCCCCGCACTTTTTGTATTATGTTGAGCAGGATGGATTTTAGCGCTTTGCAATGTAGGAAAAAACCCAACTGCATTAATTCCAAATCACTGGGGGGTTTTTTTTAAGCAAAGAAAAAAAAACGAGGTCCTTGGTTTAGAAAGAAAATTAAAGTGTCTGGGGAGTTTTATTACTGCCCCCTCCCAACTTGCATCTAAGGCTGGCTCTGAGAGTTGGTGTGCGCGTGTGCGTTTAGACTCTCCCATCACAGCTATGGGCCCGCAGGTAAAGAGTCCCACAGGTAAGAATCAGCTATACCGCTCGAGGGCATTTAGGACAGCTTGCTGCGTGAAGCCAATTTGCCATGCCCAACTCACCGCGGGACAATTCAATGTTGAATTAATCGTTCCACTCAGTTACTTTTATTGACGGGGGCCACATTTTTTTCACTGAAATTAATGTAACTCTGGTGCTTCTGGATTGACTTAATCTTATTTTTATTGGCAACGGTTCCGTTGAAATTAATTTCATTTTTTTGTCTTGGTTGAATTGTCCGGGGAGTTGTCCCATTCCGAACTCGGGGTGGATGAGTGTGATGTCCCACAACTGTATGTTATAGGCGTGGTGTGGCTACAAGGAGAAGCGAAACGCTCTTCCTTTCTTTCTGGGACAACCGAGTTTTAAAAACGGGATCCCAAATCTTGCTGGTGGGTGAGATGCTTTTTCCACCCAGCCAGGGACATGTCCCCTAATTCCTACCAGAACCCCAGAATCGCACCTCTGCAGATTTTACAAAGTGCTGCTGGTCCTCCAGTCCTACGCATCACATACATACCTGCCCACTTAGCCACCTGGAGCCTCTTTTGCTGACCCCCCCCCCCAAAAAAAAAACACACCCCAGTTGCAGCTTTCAGCACTTCCTCTCCTGGCTGGAGGGCAGTGGACAGAGATGCTCTGATGCATCCCCAGTCGGTGTGCTGGATGCAATAGGCTAGAGAAGTGGTGGCTATCCTTTTTGGGCTCCTGCGCCGAAAACTGAGTGCTTGTGTGCCAGCACCCAGAAAGCAATTCACCCACCCAAGCCTCCTGCGCATGCGTGCACGATCCCCCCCACGCTGCCCCCTTACCTGCACTGCGCATGCATGTGCCTCCCAGCTGATGTTTGGGGCCTTTTTTGGTCTCTCAGAGGCTCGAGGGAAGCCTCTGCAGCCTTTGGAGGCCGAAAAATAGGCCCGTTTAGTCACTTTCGGTATTTCCGGAAAGACAGGAAGTGATGAAGCAGGCCTGTTTCTCCACCTGCAAAGGCTGCAGAGGTTTCCCTTGAGCGTCTGGGAGGCCAAAAAAGGCCTGAAAATCAGCTGGAAGGTGTGCACATGTGCAATGAGGTAAGTTTGCCTGGGGCTCGCCCGCCCGCACAAATGGCTCTGTGTGCCACAGGTTCGCCATCACGGGGCTGGAGTTCCCCAAACTTGGCAACTTTAAGACTTGTGGACTTCAACTCCTAGGATTGTCCAGCCAGCTAGGAGTTGAAATCCACAAGTCTTGAAGTTGCCAAGTTTGGGGACCCCTGCAATAGTCTCTACTGCTTATATAAGGAAGGGATTTCTTTCATTGGCTGCCAATACCAACGTTCAGAACCAAATTAGGGCCATTTCAATGGGGCAGGTTGAAGTGAAGCTTCCTTCCTGGAGCAACAAAAACCCAAGGAGGGAATCAGCAGGCGGAGTGGGGAAGGGAAGGTGTCTGCAAGCCAAAAGATTGTTGGCTTAATCTGTGCCGTGGGACCGAGGAATGGGACAGAGAAGCATGATGCCTGCTGTAAGAGAGGCACTCCGGGCTGGGTTTGGTCCAGCCTGCCCTGGGAAAACTGAAGGGTGCTGGATAGGTCTGTTTAACGCCCAAAGAGACTGGTTGTTATGACCACAGAAAGCACTGTGCTGCCTTTTAAGCACCACCTGGCTGCTTGGCGGAGGGAGCCCAGCTCGAGGGAGAGGAAGACGCATTGCTGCCGCATAGCTTTCCAGAGAGGAAAATGGCTCCTTTCTCTACTTTATGATGGAGGGAGACGCTCTTTCCAGATGAAGGGGGATGAGTTACACCGGAGGTCTCCCAAATCTGGCAACTTTTTAAGACTTATGGACTTGGGAGTCGAGTTGAAGTCCGCAAGTCTTAAAAGTTGCCAGGTTTGGGGATCCCTGAGGTACACGAAGTCCGAGGGTCTCCCTTTAGGCACAGAAATGGTGACCCCACCACTCCCCCAGGCTGCTTCAAGAAGAGGGGGATTTTTTTCTATCACTGCCTGCCTCCTGTAGGACCAGCTGATGAACCGAAGGGCCCCAGGGAAAATGGGGAGAGGGGGAGTTGCCCCTCCTCCCGTTACCACAGCTGTTGGGAAATCTGGGGGATCTTGAGTTTGGGGAGGGGGATGTTACGTAACACATAAAGTGGCTCACAACGGACATCAACTCCTTATCTCCCCCCACCTTCCCACCCCACCCAACCACCCTTTAAACTCTGTGACCTCATGGCACGACAGTACCATTCATAATCTGGGTAAGTGCTGTACAGACAACCGTTAGTTACAATATTGGTCCAGTTTCACTTTCTTGTTAAATAAATAGGTACGATTACGTGGCGTCCATAAATTATTTTAGGCATGTGTGTGTGTGTGTGTGTGTGGGTGCGTTCCTAGAGTCTTTTGCAGCTAGAAGGACACCCTGCCGTTGTCTTCCGTCGAAGTCTGGTTTTTTTAAAAACACGAAAAATAATTGAAAAGTCACTTTCCAGCGTTTCTTGGCAGGTCCACGTTGTGCGGGGGTTGAGAGCGGCCAGCGGCCCTTTCTTGCCCGCCACTATGGAAGGCTGGGCGGGCGTCTCCTTACGTGGAGGCGGGCGAGTCCATTGTGGAGAGAATGCGCACGATCTCGGCCCGCTGGGTGGCCGATATGTGCTGCGTCATGTGGACGATGGAATCCATGGCTATCTCTGGGTTCGCCTGCACCAAGCTAGAAGAAAGAAAAAGGAGAGGTAGGGACCTCGGAAGGGGTAGACGGACACTCCGTTTGGGAGCCCAGCTCTCGGGTCAGACCACCAAGTGCAGGTAGTCCTCGACTTACGACGACAATCGGGACCAGAATTTCCATTTGCTAAGCAAGACTTAGCAAGTTCAGTGAGTCAGCCGCCCCCCGCTTTTTTTAACCCTTTTTTTGCCATGATGGTTAAGCAAATCACTGCACCGCAGAGAATCTACCCAGGGCTGGGATCCTACCGGCAGAACAACCCGTTTGGTGAGCGTGCGGCTCGTCACTTTTTTTTCAGTGCCATTGTAACTTCAAACGGTCACTAAACTGTTCTAAGTTGAGGACTATTGTAGACTACTGGCATTTCAGATTTATGGAGTAGGAAGGCCCCCTGAGGGTTGCAGAGTCCTCTTACCTTCGTATCTGTTTGAGTATGTAGTCCCTGGAAATGTATTTGATGTTCTCGTCAACCACTGACCGGGCTCCTTCTTCCTCTGCCAGCTGTTTCTCCAGCCACTCCACCAGGTCCTTGTTGTTGTCCCACAAGTAGGCCTGCCAAAAAGAACAACAACAACATCTTGTTCTCACCCAGGCTTCCCCAAAAGCACAAAGCCGACTCCACGTCCCCATAAAACCCCTTTTATTTGGTTTACAGTGAATTCCTCTCCAGCAAAGTCCTGGCCGACAGTCTTTCAAGATATTTTGCAATTATAGGCTTGGAGAGGCTTGGAGAGTTGCCAGACCAATATCTTTCAGATGCCACACTGTGGCAGACAAAACTTGTCAAGAATGCAGGAACGGATCTTCACCCAAATGAACTAATTGTCTCCTGCCAACCTCACTCCCCTTTCACTCCTCTTTTATTCCAAATAAATAAATAAATAAGCAAACAAACAAATAAATATGGCTTTACTCCCAAGTCGACCCTTGTTCCTTAACTGTTCTCTTCTCCTGGCAGCTCTGTGCATGTGCACATTAGGAACAGGCTCCAGCTGTTCTTCTGCCTCACTGATGTCCGACTCCAAAGGCAGCTGATAACTGTCAAACAGCCCTTGCCCCATCTTTGCCTCCAATGTAGAGCACTCCTCAGAGCCTTGCCCAGACTCCAGAACTGGCCCATGTTCCTCCCCAACCTCCACACTGTCTGAATCTGCTGCCAGCTCCGCTGGTCGCTAGCGGGCCGCAACACAAGTAGAGTTGTTGACTAGCTTAAGGAAAGCATGACTTAGAGAATGGTCATAATTAGGGAGCAGAAAACTCAACGTCCTTACAAAGAATTCAACCTCAACTCCCAAAGAGGTCTGGATAGAGTCTGGAGAACTTGTGAGAAAAGCTGAACTTCATAAAGAGTCACCTCTTATATCTTCAACAAGACTCCGTTCCAACACTAGAAAATCTTCAGCTGAGTTTGTCAAAGCTACATTGCTCTACTAGATAACCTTCCTTGCTTGGTCCACCACTGAGGCCAGTCTTTCTCAACCTTGGCAACTTTCAGTTGTGGGGACTTCGACTCCCAGAATTCCCCAGCCGGCATGCTGGGAGTTAAAGTCCACACAACTTAAAGTTGCCAAGGCTGAGGGACAATGACTTAGGTCTTCTGATTCTCTGTTCCAGTCCAAGGGGAGGCAAACTAGCTCACGCTATTCAAACGTTGTTTGACTTGTGTGTTGAAGCTACACTGTTATTTGTACCTGCCTCTATTAAACTAGAGGTACAACAGCTTTGGAGGGTGGAAGAACAGTGAATGGAGGAGGAAGAAGAGGAAGTGATGGTGGAGGAGAAAAGTAAAGGAGAAGGAGAAAGAGGAAGAAAAGATAGAAATCCCCAATAGAAGTCTTCAATTTTGTTCATACCAATTTCTAGGAATGATTTATGCATCAACAGGAAAGCTGAACGGTAGCTGGCTTTAATCATATTGTTAAAAGCATCTAATGTTGTAGCTTCCAATTGCAGGCGTATTTATTTGTCTGATTTAGAGTCTGTCCCAATCTGTTATGATTCTGAGTGACTTAGAAAGCACAATAGAAACACAAAAAATACCAAAAGAATCTGGGTAAAAAAAATCCACGATACAACAACAATATCCCACAAGGGATCCACCACCCATTCTAACCCAAGGCTTGTTTTAAAGGCTCCTTTAAAAGCGGGTGGGGGGGCTGACCCTGCTTTCAGCATGTGTGTTGCTAGTCCTCGTGGACAATTTGCTGTAACGGCAGCAAAAACAACCTTAGCCATTTCTGCAGAACCGAAATCTTCTGTCTTTCTTACATGTACCCAGTCCAGCACACATTACCCCCAAATCCCCATTCCTGAATGAATGAACATCAGAAGAGAAGATCAAAATGCCGCGTGCCGTGGGGGTGAAATGACTCTAGCAGTAAATTTAGAAGGAGGGAAAAAAAATATACATCCGAAGGTAGCAAGATCAAGATCATTTACTTCTCTGTATTTGCCAGGTAGTTGACTATGTAATAATTCAGGAGTGTGTTTGAACCCTAATAGCCATCTCACTGCTTCTCTTCGCCTTTCATTTTCTTTACAAATCATTTAAGAATCGTTAATGGTTTCCAGGGGAGAGTAAAAAAAACCCAAATACCACCATTAGCGCTCATTCATATTTATGTCATTTTATTTGGATAATTAAACACCAAAGCTCATCATTTAAAGGCGCACTATCCTTCTCTGTTATATTGCTAATGAAGTCCAAGTCAGAATGACAATGAATTTCCCATCATGATTTAATAGCCTCCCATGAAGGAAGAGTGCGGCTTTTCCCCAGCTGGAAACATCTGCCGGCTCTTTAAGACTGACCCTTCGGCCTGGTGATTCTGCGGCAGCCGCACACAACACAAAATCTGGCCCCGGCAAAAGCATCGGATAAGGTGGAAATAAAGTGACTTGAGCCTCAGCAGCAGCGGAGGGTCCTCTAGGAACACAGATATATTTATAAGGCCGGGATAAGTTGACTTTAGCTGGATTCCCACATTTGAATTTAGTTTTTAAAAAGAAGGCAGAATTCAACATTCACACGATAGCAATTAATTCTTATTTTGTTTGAGCCCCACAACCGGCTGCAGGTTGACTCGGCCTTCCATCCCTTCCGAGGTCGGTAAAATGAGGACCCAGATTGTTGGGGGCCGTATGCTGGCTCTGTCAAACTGCTTAGAGAGGGCTGTAAAAGAACAATGAAGTGGGAAATTCTAAAGTGCTATTGCTATTTTTTAAAAAAAAAATTCATTTATTGAATTTGTTTGCTGCCAACCTCACCACGAGGTGACTCTTATGGCTTGCCTTTATTATTTTTTGCAAGCAACTCAATGCGGTGAACATACCTAATACAGGTAATCCTAAGACCAACAATCCTACGATTTTGTGCCCAGAATTCCTGTTGCCAAGTAAGACTGTTGTTAAGTGAATTTTGCCCCCATTTTACGATCTTTCTTGCCACCTTTTGTTAAGTGAATCACTGCAGGTTTGTTTTTTAATTTATAATGTGTCGAACAAAAACTGAAAACAGAAATAATATAAAAACAAAATGACAGGGACGACAGGCACGTTAGTGCTCTTATGCACAGAGCTCTTAAATATGAAGCGAGGTCCACAGAAGTCGACTTGTGACTAAAACTGTGAAAAATTGTAGCTGAGACAACTGAATCGGGTAGAGCATTCCAGACTTCGACAATTCTATTACAAAAATCATATTTTTTTACAGCCAAGTTTAGAATGGTTTACATTGAGTTTTGTTAATAGTTGTGGCTTAACAACTGGATGGTTGGTAAGTTATTAAAATGATTGTTAAGTGAATCTGGCTTCCTCATTGATTTTGCTGATCTGAAGGACTCAAAAGGAGGTCATGTGACACCGGTGTCAACTAAAAAAAATTCTTTGGTCTTTTTAGTGGCCAGCAGAAAGGGAGGGGGGAAAGTAGTGCATTCCTAAAATACTTCAGTTAATTGCTAGGTAGCCAAAGCTGTTGGCACGCAAGATTACTACTGGAGAGCATGATGGATGACTCTTGGCTATGGATGTGTCCCATTGGAGAATATACATCCAGGGGGTCGGGGGAAGACCAGGGTCAAGGGGGAAATGAATGATGTGTCCTAGTGTCAGCTGCACCCAAATAACACCGACATGGTCACTCCTAATAAATCCATTTTTTTACTCTGAGAGATGCGGCCAGAGACTTATGATTTGAATGGAGGTGGATTTGTTAGAGCCCTGACACCCGGGACACGGCAACCGTCATGAGTCGGTTGTGCCAAGGGCCTGAATTTTGATCACGTGACCATGGGGTGGCTGCAACGGTTGTAAGTGTGAAGAATGGTCCTCACCGAGTCGCTTTTTTCAGTATGGTTGTAACTTCAAACAGTCACTAAATGAACTGTTGTACTGAAGAGAAATTTCCTGACCGTTAGAACAAATAATCAGTGGAACAAGTTGTGAATGCTCCAACACTGGGAGTTTTTAAGGAGAGATTGGATAACCATTTGTCCAAATGGTATAGGGTTTCATGCCTAAGCAGCGGGTTGGACTAGAAGACCTCCAAAACCCCTTCCAACTCTATTATTCTGTTAAATATATGAAAGACAATACCAGTATAGATTATACAGTATTTTATGTTAACTATATATTTGGTTACTTAATGAGCTAATGGTTTACTGATGACCTTTACAGAAATTCTTGTACTACAAAAATGTGATAGTTTGGAGAGATTAAAATAGAAATATTTTAGTATTTTATAATACAGAATAGAATATTCTTTAACAGAATTAATAGAATATTCTATTCTAATAATATAAATAAATACGGGATAGAAATAAATATTCTAATAATATAATAGAAATAAATATGGGATAGAAATAAATATTCTCATAATATAATAGAAATAATTATGGGATAGTTGAATATTAATTGACAGGATACACCATTTCTCACAGTGTTATATTTTGGGGGAATCTACAGCATTCTTGGTCCCAAGGATACAAGCAGCGCCTTAACGCTTTTAAAAAAATAAAATGCCATCAATATGGTAAAACATAAAGTTTAAAAGGTGGTGGGACTTGGATTTTAATTTCCATCGCTTTCCAGATTCCAATATTGAGTTTCTTTCTAGAAAAGAATTAAAAGGTACCCCTAAAAGGGAAGGAATTGGTTTGAATGAACAGACACCCTTGCCCTGCCAGTTATTTTCTTATAAAATTTAGCAACGTGAAGTAATAGAGATGATGCCTTTATGAATGCACAGCAGTCAAAGCTAATGATATATATATATATATATATATATACACTTATATAAAAAAATCTGCCAAACGGTCCACAAGTTTTTTTAACGTTTCGATGACTGTCTATTGGGGCACAGCAGGAACATCTTCCTTCCACGTAAATCGAGGTGTTTTATAAAAGTTCAATGAAGCAGCTGGCTATCCTATCTCCCAGCCAGAGCTGTAAATGTCGGCCACTTTGTAGGCCTGTGCAAAGCAAGGATTTGCCCAAGATTCCCAAAGCTTTAGTTTAGACGAATATTTAATACCCTTATTAATCATTTTTAATCCGTTTGCCTTTAATTAAGAAACAGCATGATGCTTCCCTATCAACATATGCCAGGGAGCAGATTAATTGTGGCTTAAGATAACTTTCCTTGATTGGTGTAATGTATTAGCTAACTAGATGCCTGGCTTAAAATATATATATATATATATATATAAATAAAGCTGCTAAGGCTTTACCTTCCAAAGCTCTGAACTCTCCAGAATACAAGTTTTACACACACACACACACACACACCAACACATTCCCTTTGCAGCATTTCTAGTTCAATTGAATCTCCATTTTTTTTCTTCCTACTTAAAAAAACCTGAAGGCCAGCTACCAGTTTGGGAGAGTACCGGTTGCTAACTGCAAGCATATTGAAAACAGGGGTGCGGGAAATGGTGCTGATATTTAAAAACAGGACAGAGAAGACACTAAGTGAGTTTTAATTCCAACAGGAGAGCATTCCAAAGGAAGGGAATTCTCACTGAAGCTTTCGTTCTCACCTCATTTCCTGCGAGCATAGTTAAAACTGCCTATTGATTTTTCTCCAAAACCTGGAAGGCTGGGAGCTGTAAATAGGCAACAGCCACAAGGGGAAATGATAGAATATTGTTTGTTGATCAAATTTATTTATTTTACTTTATCAGACTTAGGCATCTCAGTGCAACTGGGTACAGTTAAAAGCATAAAAACCTATTCAATACAATGCAGGTGGTCCTCAACTTATGATCACGATCAAATTCCTGCTGCTAAGCAAGACGGTTGTTGTACCCCATTTTATGACCTTTCTGCCATGGTTGTTAAGA
This sequence comes from Pseudonaja textilis, assembly GCF_900518735.1. Next base: position 4,546,180 of record NW_020769354.1, read on the forward strand.
GAATCAGTGACGTTAAGTGAATCATGCAGTCATTAAAAGAAACTGGCTTTCCCCATTGACTTTGCAAACGCCCAGATGCTCCTTATGAAATTTGCAAATCACAGTCCCAGGACCTCAGGATGCTGCAACCCTTGTAAATGTGTGCCGGTTGCACACAAATTTTAATCATTTGATTCTGCAACAGTCGTAAGAGTAAAACCTGGTCATAGGTCACTTTTTTCAGTGCCGTTGTAACTGAATTGACATTATATACATGGTTGTAAGTCAGGGACTACCTGTAGATCGATAAAAGGAGCCAGCTAAAACTGAGCTATAACTTCATTTAAGATTTGAGGGTCCTATCCAAGTTTTAGAAGAGACCCGAACCTGATCATTGATCCTGCTTTTCCACTGAATGGATGGTACCCAGTATCTTTCTTCTCAACATTTTGGTGGGGAGGGAATCTTGTCTGCAGGACCAGCCTATTATGGGAACGATCACTTAGGATCAAAAGTGTCAAGGTACTGAGATTTAATAGCTCACCAGCTGTTGTAAGGCTGATGCAATGAGGATGAATCAGCATGGTTATTGCCGCTTAAGACTGAGGATGTAAGTACCTCTTTTCTCTCCATGTGTTCTGTCTCCATTGTGGTTCTTCGTGCAAAGTAAAGAAGATTGATTGATTGCCAGGTATTTGCCTACCACGTATATGTATGTATATAATAGCCTCTGTTAAAAGACAAAGCCTCTGTTTGTGCTGTTTTTTTGCTCCTGGGTTGTCTCACAATAGCAGCCACACTGCACACGCTCTGACAAAAAGGGTGTTATCCCCGGTGCTTGATCAATGGACTGAACTCACGAGTCTGTCGAAAAATTTCTGCGCTGCCAAACCACCGTGTCCATTTCCATAATAGTGTCCCTCCTTTAGAATAGGCGTTTCCAATTTTGGCAACTTTAAGACCTGTGGACTTTTAACTCCCAGAATTCTAGGGAATTCTGGAAGTTGAAGTCCATAGGTCTTAAAGTTGTCAAGGCTGGCCACCCCTCCTTTAGAAGATTTTAGGACATGATTCAACCTGTTGTTACGGATAAGTAACAATATACTCCACACGATACTGGGGTAATAAAAAGGTAGTTGTTGCACCACCTAGCTTACCTTTGACAACTTCATTGTCAAAATTCTAAACAAAACGGGAGCCAGATGTCCATACATGACTTCCGTTTTCAAGAAATGTTGAAATGTTTAATGCTGTAAGCCGTCCAGAGTTACCTTGTGGTAGGATGGATGGCCAATAAATTTGAGAGATGATAGATAGATGAATAGTTGGATAGATAGACAGACAGATACAAACAGACAGACAGACCTAGATATAGATAAATGTATAAGTAAATATCTGTTGTATTTTTAGTTTTAAGTAGACCTTTACAAACCTGGAGGTGAAAATAAAAATGCTGTGTTTTGAAACTATCTATAAAGTATAGTCTGTCTGATTGCACTAAAACTAGGGGTTTTTGGCATAGGATATGGAAATAACTGGATTCGTCTATATAAAGGACCGAAACCAAATCAAACGGTCTCCCTCACTAAGTACATGAATATCTTTCTATGGAGGCTTACTACCTGCCTTCTCTAGACAGCTCAGGATATATTGCAGTAAGCTTAATTATTTTCCCCTGTAAATTTCTCTTCCAAAGCCACTGCCACATAAGGCCTGATTATAATTATGCAGTTTTTTTTCCTAGCAACCTCTAACACACAAAATCTATTTGGTGTTAAAACCAAACTGTACTTCCATCTACATGGAAGAGAATATATTCAACCATCCCACTGTTCTAAAATTACACACAAGAACAGCCCAAATTCCAGAACTTGAATAAATTAGCTGCATCATGACTGCTGAAATAAATCACACCACGTTTCTCTATTTTTTAAAATCTTTTTTTTTTTTAAATCTTGTAGGTCAATCATATCTCCAAACAAAAATTCCACGTATTTTTCTAGATCCCATGTTAATCGAAGATTTCAGCAGGTTTTTCCCTTTGATTTTATAGCTAGGAGGGTGACGTCAAACAAACAAACCCAAGACAGAGATAGATAGATAGATAGATAGATAGATAGATAGATAGATAGATAGATAGATAGATAGATAGATA
>NW_020769354.1:4554271-4600698 GCF_900518735.1 Pseudonaja textilis
ATAGAATAGAATAGAATAGAATAGAATAGAATAGAATAGAATAGAATGGGATGGGATGGGATGGGATGGCATAGGGAAAGAATACAATGGGATGGGATGGCATAGAATAGAAATAGAATAGAGTTAAAATAGAATAGAATAAAGTTAGAATAGAATAGAATAGAAATAGAATAGAGTGAATAGAATAGAAATAGAATAAAATAGAATCAGGGGTGGGATTCTACCAATTCGGACCAGTTCTATCGAACCGGTTGTTACGATTCTGCACGGTTCGGAGAACCAGCAAATTGCGCCACTGGCCTGAGAGCAGAGCTGAACCTTCCTTAGGACTGAAACTTCTATTTTTCAGTGCAGACTCAGGCAGCAGATTGCAAAAAGGTAGATCTGCGAGTGACTCTGTGATTCTGCAAGCAACTCAATCTGCCTGCCTGCTTTGCCTCATTTTGGGTAAAAGCTGCTCTTTTTTTAAATAAAAAATTCAACATTTACATAAACATTTACAACGCCCAGTCAGTCACATGACCAAGCCACACCCCGTCAGCAAGCCACGACCACCAAACCACGCCCAGTCAGCAAGCCATGCCCACAGTCACATGACCACCAAGCCACACCCACAAATTAGGGCACGTCCACAGAACCGGTTGTTAAGAAATTTGAATCCCACCCCTGAATAGAATGGAATGGGATGGGATCAAAGGAAATTTTTGTGACAAAGAAAGGGAACCCTGTATCCATTGAAACAGGAAAAACCAAATTTACGTACATACACATAGTCACAAATAAAAATTTGTCAAAGGAATCACCCTCTTTGCAAAAACACAATTTTTGAGTTTTTTCTTCCATTCACACCATGGCACAGCCAGGGGAAAGAATCAAAAGCACAGCCTGGAAAAACTATTTACAGTTAAGTCCTCAACTTATGACGGATTGCTTAACGATCGTTCTATGTTACAATGGACCCCAAAAGGAAGATATCTATAGCTTAGATTAGAAGTTCTGACTGTTCCCCGCAATCACCTGATCACATTTCAGGAGCTCGGCAACTGGATCGCATTTACGACCCAAAAAAAGGTTGTAAAACCGGATCCAGTCGTGTGGTGAACCACTTTATGTCTGTAAAGTGAGCCACCACGTGACTTATGATTGCCAGGCTCAATATGTTGTAAGTCAAGGACTGCCTATTTCCAAAACTTGCTACGGTGCTGTTTAGAAACAAGAAATGAAGAGAAAATTCTCTCTCTCTTTTTTTTGGCAAGACAGTAGACGTGGTTCAGGAAACGACCATTCCTGCATTGAAGGCTGCCTGTTACCTCCAGACCCCCAGTAATGATCCAGGTGAGATTAACAAGTGTGTCAATGTCCATTTTCTGCTTAATTTAAAAGTGGTGTCTCACAAAGATTTTCCGGCCTTTGAATCTTATCCTCCCCAAGAAAAAGGGGGAAAAGTAACAATGGGGAAGGGAGGAGGAAGGGAGAGAGGAATAAGGAGTGATTATTCTTTCATTGATTGATTGTCAGAAATGTTTTGTATTCACTGGGCATTGTAAAAAGCTAAGCTCTCAAATCAATTTCATAAGCTCCGCGTACAATTAAAGACCGGGGAAAAGGGGTTTTTCTTTTGCAGCCTGATGTTCAGCCGAGCGCTTTAGAATAGCCAGAATGCAGAAGGCCTGTATTTGTCAGGGGACAGACGCGTTGGGGGGGGGGGGGGGGGGCGGGGGAGGGGGAAGAGAAAACCCCTTTAAAATATTGCACAGAAATTCAATTTTCTGAAATATTAAAGCACAGGTAAATATTTGCAGCTTCTGTAGATGGTAGGAAAATGCCCGTTGCCCGCTTCTATCTGGGAGTCTCGGCGGTGTGCATGTCGTTGCTTAGCAAAATTAGGTTGTAAGTTTGGCAGGATCAGGCCAAGGAAAAGAAAAGATGTTGGGGAAAGTTATTCTTCTTTTCTCTCTGTCTCTGTCTCTCTCTCTCTCTGTGTCTCTCCCTCTCCCTCCCTCCCTCCCCCCTCTCTCTACATGTGTGTGTGTGTGTTTGTTCTCTTTCTCTCTCTGCCTCTCTCTCGGTCTCTCTGTCTCTGTCACTGTCTGTGTGTGTGTGCGTGTGCGTGTGTGTCTCTCTCTCTCTGCCTCTCTCTCCCTCACTCCCTCTCTCCATTTATGTGTGTGTGTGTCTGTGTTCTCTTTCTCTCTCTCAATCTCCCTCTGTCACTGTCTGTGTCTCTGTGTGTGTGTGTGTGTGTGTGTGTGTGTGTGTCTCTCTCTCTCTCCCTCCCTCCCCCCCTCTCCATGTGTGTGTGTGTGTTTGTGTTCTCTTTCTCTCTCTGCCTCTCTCTCAGTCTCCCTCTGTCTCTGTCACTGTCTGTGTCTCTGTCTGTGTGTGTCTCTCTCTCTCTCTGCCTCTCTCTTTCCCTCTCCCTCCCTCCCTCTCTCTCTCTCTCTCTCTCCATATGTGTGTATGTGTGTCTGTGTTCTCTTTCTCTCTCTGTCTCTCTTGGTCTCCCTCTGTCTCTGTCACTCTCTCTGTATCTGTCTCTCACACTCTCTCTGCCCCCCCTCTCTCTGTCCCTCCCTCTCTCTCTCCCTCCCTCTCTCTGTCTCTGTCTCTCTCTCTCTGTGCCTGTTCTCTCTCTCTCTCTCTCACTCATCGTTCCTATTCCTTTGGTTAGCAGAAGTACATTTACACAGATCTGCCTTATTTGTATCTGCAGGATGTAAGCCCGATAGAGTTGGCATAAGGCAGGAGTCTCCAGCTCCCGGCTCCCTGGAGCAGCACCGGTTAGCAGCATGCCAGCCCCATCCATGGCATGCAGACAGCGCTTGAAACCACGCCCTCTCCAGTCCACGGAAAAATATCTCTCCGTGGAACCAATCCCTGGTGCCCAAAAGGTTGGCGGCCACTGGCCTAGGGTACAAGTTGGGTTGGAGTGTGTGTGTGTGTGTGTTGTGTGTGTATGAGGGTGGGGTAGTCTTTGGTGTGTCTTTTGAACATTTCCTATTTCCCCTAACATAGAAACTGGCCTGGGTTAACGTCCTTCCTGATGAATCTCTTAATCCTTAAGGATACAGGTGGCTCCTCTACTTTGGACTAAAAAAAAGGACCCGTTAATTCATTAAATGATATTGGTCATTAAGTTATGAAGTGAGGCATCATGGGAGAGCACCTGGTTTCGTTTAGCGACCATTCGAAGTTACAACGGCACTAGAGGAAAAAGATTATTATAAAATTTGGAATTTATTTGATGAATGGCTAGATAGAAGAGTAAGAAATTGAAATATGTAAGTACAGTATAATATTTATCACTGATAAACGAATGAGTTAGACAGAGTAAGAAAATGAATGTGAAATATACTATTGAACATCAATAAATATAATGTTAAAGCTAATAAGTGATATATGTGATATAAAATACTGCTTAGAAGGATTATAAATATATATATTAGTAAAATATGTATGATAATGGTATTATGTGCACAAAGAAATGCATATCCAACTGACACACTGATGAACAGAAAGAAGGTTGTATTTGTTTGTTTTTGTTGTTGTTATAAAAATAAAAAATATTTTTTTTAAAAAAGAAGTTATCACTGAAAAAAGTGACTAATGACCGTTTTTCACCCTTACGTCCGTTGTAGCATCCCCCAGAATAGTCACATGAATTACATTTGGATGCTTGGTACTGGCTCGTATTTAGGAGGGTTGCAATGTTCTGGGGTCATGTGATCTCTTTTTGAGACCTTCGGACAAGCAAAGTCAATGGGGTGGCCGGATTCACTTAACCATTGTGTTAAGTGGCTTGATCACTGCAGTGATGATCCACTTAACAGCTTTGGCAAGAAAGGCTATAAAATGGGACAAAATTCCCTTAAGAATTGTCTCCATAGAAAAGTTGGGCTCCATTGTGGCCGTTAAGTCAAGGACGACCTGTATTTGGCATCTAGCCACTCCAGGTTTTGCCCCCGGGAGGTAGTCTCCACTTGCGGACAGGTGGATTCTGATATTCTAAAACAGGGATGTGTCAAACTCAAGGCCTGTGAGCCGAACCTGGCCCATGGGGTGCTTAGATCTGGCCCACGGGCCCCCCGAAAACTGCAAAGGACTGGCCCACGGTGCCTCTGCCAGCAAAAACGGAGCTCGAGATGGCTGCCTGCAGCCATTCCAAACTTTGTTTTCGGTCATGATGGCCTCCTGCAACCCTCAGTCAGAAAAAACGCTGGCCGAGGGCTGCAGGAGACTGTGACGGCCGAAAACAGGGCCCAGGAGCGTGTTTTCGCTGGCAGAGCGCTTGCAGGCGCCTTCAACACGAGTGAACGTCATGCCTACCATGGTCCCTTGCGGTCAAACACAACCTTGATGCAGCCCTCAGTGCAGAGGTGGTATTTCAGCAGGTTCTGACCCGTTCTGGAGAACCGGTGGCGGAAATTTTGAGTAATTCAAAAGAATTGGCAAATCCCACCTCTGACTGGCCCTGCCCCCATCACTTCTCTGCCCCTGCATTGAGTCCAGCTGATCGGCTGGGTCTTCTTTGGTTGCTCTGCACAGGAGAACGGAGCTGGAAAGCAGGTTAGTGGGGTGGGGAAGGAATGGGGATTTTTCAGTATCCTTCCCCTGCCATGCCCACCAAGCCAGACCCACCAAGCCGTTGCCTACAGAACCAGTAGTAAATTTCTTTGAATCCCACCACTGCTTCAATGAAATCGAGTTTGACACTCCTGTTCAAGAAGGCAAGCATCTCCAGAAGGTTAGAAGAACAGCGCCTTCTCCAGTGCCAACAAAACCGATCTCTTCCCCTTGGCTTCTCTGCCAACTGTTCCTCTTGGCTTACCTGCTAATGAAGACACAGGAACCAATGCAGTACACACTAAGGTTACTTTGACCTTTCTTTCCGTGTGAAGAAATCTAAGATACTTAAATATCACTACGCTGTGAGTAGTGCAAAAGCAGCGTTCTTCCTGGCTACCCAGTCAGTGCTACAGGTAGTCCTCCACTTACAGCAGCTCATTTAGTGACCACTGAAAGTTACAACAGCCGCTGAAAAAAGTGACTTAGGGCCATGTTTCACACTTACAAACCTTTGCAGCCGCCCCATGATCGAAAGTCAGAGGCTTGGGCAATTGGTTCATAGGTATGACCACTGCAGTGTCCCGGGTTCATGTGATTCCCTTTTGTAACCTGTGGACAAGCAAAATCATTGGGGAAGATAGATTCACTTAACAACCGTGTTGCTAATTTATGAACTGCCGTGATTTGCTTAACAACGGGGGCAAGAAAAGTTGTAAAATGGGGCAAAATTCACTTAACCAATGTCTCACTTAACAGCAGAAATTTTGGGCTCAGTTGTGGTCGTAAGTCGAGGACTACCTGTATCAGCAGAGCAAATGACATGCGCATTACAAAATGATGCCGCTCACATCTATTTCACCAATGATGGGATGATATTGCAAGCCATGAATCATCATGGCTTGGTCATCTTCTGTTGTGGTTAGCCAGCAGCAGGTCCGGATGGCTGAGGAGAGCGAGGACTCTGATGAGGGGCCAGGACCATTAGGGAGTGGAATGCTGCCTCCAGAGATTGTGGGGGCTGGCAGCAGCGATGAGGAGGTTCCCGAGGAGCCTGTGCCAAGTGCGTGTGAGCGCAGGGTGGCTTGTAGGAAAGATCAGCTGCAGCAGCACGGGCAACTCGGGAGTAAGGCTGCAAGGTAATGGCCCCTCCTTCAAGAAAATAAAAGCCAGTTGTGAATCAGATGTTCTTTGCAGGAAGCAAAGACGTTTTGAAACTCGAGCCTCGTGGACATTGCAGTATCATTGCCGTTGGTATTTGAAGAGTCTTGTGTTGTAAAATATTTCTAGGTAACCCTGTCTGTTATTCTTGGCAGCCTCGCACAGTTTTGGCGAGGCTTATGCTTATCGAAGTTAATTAGTTTGCAGCAGCCTTTTAACCGGGGATTCGTAAGAATCATTAAAAGGTTTCTGTCCCCTTTTGATTTGTGTTTGTTTTATTGGAAAAGGGTTTGGGTTAGAACATCATCATGGGTTGTTATGGAGGCTCATTTCAGACAGTTTAATAGCAACTGCATTGGGAAGGCAGCATGCGTAGGCTGGGATGCTACTCATAAGGCTTAGGAAAAAGACTATACAACTCATGACTTAATTTTCTAAAGCTGGCTTGTCGAAGCTGACCACAGTTAAGATTCTATACTATTCCCAATCTTGAAAACTAAACATGAAAATGAAAAGAATTAATAAAGGAAAATATTTATAGCTCAGGGTTGAAATAATGGGAGCTTGCTTTCTTTTTGCTGACTTTTCATTACCCAAACTAGTTAACATCATCAGTGCTAGTTAGGCAGGCATCTCCAACCTTGGCGACTTTACGACTTGTGGACTTCAACTCCCAGAATTCCTCAGACAGCCATTATGGTGGTGCAATGGTTAGAATGCAGCATTGCAGGAAAACTCTGCCTACAGCTAGGAGCTCAATTCTGACTGGCTAAAGGTTGACTCAGCCTTCCATCTTTCTGAGGTCAGGTAAAATGAGGATCCACATTGTTGGGGACTATAGAAGGAACGGATCAGACATCCAGCCCCTGCTTATCAATGGAGACCAAGTGGAGCAAGTGGCCAGTTTTAAGTTTCTGGGTGTTACCATAAAAGAGGACCTGACCTGGCAGGGCTCACATTGCAACACTGGTCAAAAGGGCCCAGCATAGACTATATACTACCTGAGACTTCTCAGAAAACAACAACTGAATGAAAAACTGCTGGTGACCTTCTATCACTGCACCTGTCTATGGTTTGTATGTTAACTTACTGCACCTGTGTATGGTTTGCCAATTGCATAGGGGCAGATAGGAAAGCACTCCAGAGGGTTAACGTCATTGCCTAGAGCAGGGGTCCCCAAGCACCGGGCCGGGGACCGGTACCGGTCCGTGGAACATTTCCTACCAGGCCGCCGGTTTGCTGGGCGCCGCCATCTTGTTTGACGAGAAAGTGCTTCCAGGTGAGCTTTTCCAGTTGGAAAGCGGCGTTTGGGTCCTGAAGGAATCCTCGCGCCTTAGTTTCATCGAAGGGGGGGGGCTTCGAACAAAACTAAGGTGCGAGGATTTTTTCAGCACCCAAGGCAAGGCGAGCCGAGCAACCGTCCTGAAGCCATCCCGAAGCAAAGCCCATCGACAAAGGTACAAAGGAGGAGTTGAAGGTGGCAGGGAGAAGCGAGGGACGGCTGGTTGGCCGGTCGCTCGGCTCGCCTTGCCTTGTCATGTGTGCTGATGCCGGTACCGGGCCGCGGATCATTTTGTGATGCCGGTACCGGGCCGTGGCACAAAAAAGGTTGGGGACTACTGGCCTAGAGGATCACTGGTTGCCCTCTCCCTCTTTGGAAGAGTTTTATAGCTTCCGCTGCCTTAAGGAAGTTCAAAACATTCTCAAAGATCCATCTCATCCTGGGAACCCCCTTTTTTTTTTTTGAACTACTACCATCTGGTAGATGGTACAGGATAATAAAAACAAGGACAAATAGACTGAAAAACAGTTTCTATCCCAGGGCAGTAACTCTATTGAATTCTACTGTATAGTGCAATATTAATGCAATATCAGGGGTTTTCAGTTCAATGTATAGAATGTGAAGGATGTGTGTTTTTGTGTTTGTTTTCATAGTCATAATGTACACTGAAGATTGTATTTAATTTCGTTGTACGAGGTGCAATGACAATAAAGTAAACTAAACAGTAGGCTGACTCTGTAAACTGCTTAGAGAGGGCCGTAAAGCACTGTGAAGTAGTATATAAGTCTAAGGGCTATTGCTATTTCTAAATCAATGTCAAAAGTGGCATGAGTGACAAAAAAATCCAGTAATTCAGCATCCTATGCTGGCTAACAGACATCGTTGATCCTAGAAGTTCAGACAGTCCTCGACTTAGACCAGAATTGAGCCAAGAAAGTTCCATTGCCTAGTGGTTAAATGAGTTTTGCCCCATTTTACGACTTTTCTTGCCACAGTTGTTAAGTGAATCACTGCAGTTGTTAAGTTAGAAACATGGTTGTATTGAAGCTGGCTTCTCCGTTGACACTTTTTTTCAGTGCCATTGTTAACTTCGGTCACTAAACAAAAGATGATAAGTCAAGGATTAGCTGTAGAAACAAACAAAGAAACTTGGTAGGAATAGAGACTAGTGGGAAGGATTAACCTGAAGGCTCTATCACATGCCAATTCCATTTTTTTTCTTCTAGGGTCGAACAAGCTGGGTTAACATGCTAAACCATGGAATGTTTAACCATAGTTTATTGATTCATCACAGTTGCCTAGGTCCACCCAACATGCTCAGAGAAATCCAAGCAAAAGTACATTAGTCTGGCAGGAATTCAGTTCCCGAATCCCATTTCATGCGCCTGTACAAGATGGCACTTGGAAGCATGAAAGAACCAGGGTTAGGATCCTTGTTCTTTGCCAGAAAGGCTGTCAAAACTATGACACCAGCCAATTCAGCAGAAAGCACAAACCTCAGTCAATTTGTTTTTCACCTTCCCAGTACCCTTGCAAACCTTCATCTGTAGAGAAAAAAACAGATGTGGGAGATGACCAGGCTGAGCCTGAAGGAGGCATCAAATGTGTCATCACTTTGGAATCCGTTCGTACTTGCTCACAAGAGACCGAAGGGCAGCCCACTGAATTCTGCTGACTCTTATCTCCTGCCAATTTGCCTTGACTGTTAGTAGTTCAGATTCTTGTTTAGAGATAGCATGGAATAAACTCATTTGAACAATCCTGGTCCCAGATTTCTTGCGCCTGACATTGGACTTGATAACAACTTACGGTTTGTCATTTCAGGTGATAATGCAATATTTTGGAAACTGTTCAGTTCTACCGTTGAATCCACATATGGCGGATAATCTGGTACTCAGTAGCAAACAATCCTACTGGTTTGTACGAAATCAAAACCACATTTGCAGGTCTGTTTTTCAAGGTTAGCTCTGTTTTTTTTCTTCCCTACGTGCTCCTGGTTAACTCACTTCTGCCAACAAACTGAGCAAAGCAAAATATCCCCCCCATTCCTTATAGTTTACAGCCCAGGCTCCCTCCTCCACCCTGCGGTGCCCCTTTCCTGCTTATGCCGAGGCGCCACACATGGCAAGACTGAGTGACATTGTAATAAACACAAAACCAATGAAGATTTCAGTTAGGGCACGCGAAAATTGATAATTAGCAGCTCAGTGTCACGTTATTCAATATTTCCCCAACCTGCCGGCACCAGGGCCAACCGAACGGAGTTTTGAATGAAAACGTAACCCTGCTCTGAGATAGCCCCCTCCTCCGCACGCTCCCTATACCCCCCACCACCACCTTCCACCTTCTACCAGCAGCTGGGGGGCGGGGGGGAACCTGGCGCTCTCTCTCACCATGAAAACGTGCCGTTTGGTGGGAATGATAGCAGCCATCCAGGGGTTAACAGAGGCAGTGAACCCCCGGCTAATGAACAAGTTATGCAGCAGGCAAACCGAGATAAATGGAACGGCTCTTCACTTCTGCTGGAGTCAGCATGAACCGCAGCCCTGCGGCTTGTTTGTGCCAAATGGAGTGCACAAAATATCAAAGGGCAGTGATCCAGAAGACGACCAGCTTTGACAAATTTTAAATTGGCCAGAAAGGAAGAAAAACACACACACACACACACACACAACAAAAGCAGAAAAAGAGAGGGAGAGAGGAGAAATTATGCAATCTGCAACGTCCTCTGGACTTGAGTCTTCCTGTTGATTGCAGAGGGTGGGTGAGTGGGTTACGTTGGGAAGCCGATGCCACCCGATTGCCCAACCAAGGGGTGCAATTATGATCCATCTCAGCAAAGATATTTATTAGTCTTTGAAGCTTTTTAAAGCACTTGGTCTCCGTGGAGGGGGTGAACGGATTCTGTCGACACGGCGGCCGTTTTAATTAGGGTTGGCATAGGATTCATGACCTGCTTTGGTGGCAGTGCTGGAGTTTGTGGAAATTAAAATACACCCTCATCCCACGATCTTAGAACTGATCGGAAACCTAAGCCGGGTTTTCGTTTGGACAGCCATGCGTCTTTTAAACTGGGAATTGTGCCATATTTGTAGAAAGGAACGAGGAAGGACGAGGTTTAAGGATGGTCCTGCAACAGCAGCTGAATCAGAAAAGGACAGAGAATATTGTTGTTGTTTTTTTGAGAAAAAGGCCTTTTTGGGGGAGAAACTGTGCTCTATCTCTACGGTGGCAAGGTTTCACAACTGTGCGCTGTTAGGATGTCTGGACTTCGACTCCCAGTTTGCATGCTGACTCGGGAAATCTGGGAGTTGAATTCCAGGCATTTTAAGCAGGGGTGGGGTTCCAAATGGCACGCTATCAGTTCTGCGCGCTTTGCGCTCAAAGATCGCTTCGCGCGCACAGAACTCAAAGCTCGTCCACGGTGAGGTGAGCTGTTTTTTAGCTCAGCTGAGGCACTGAGGCACAAATCAATGGAATATAGGATGGGAAAGGGCAGGGGTGGGTGGGCGGGGCCAGTCAGAGGTGGTATTTGCCGGTTCTCTGAACTGGTCCAAATTTCCACTACCGGTACGCCAGAACCGGTCTGAACCGGATGAATACCACCTCTGATTTTAACATTGCCAATATTGAGAAATACTGAGTTATAGAAAGGAATAAGGGGGGGGGGGGTGTCTTCATATCCCATCGCTCGCGGTAGCTGTAGGATAGAAAAGCAAACGGGATCCTTTTTCCTGAATGGTGATGCAACTTCTTGAAAAAGCAGTATAAATGAGCAAGTTAAAATATTGTGGGATTTATTTTTTTTTAACCCAAAGCGATTGTAGAAAAAGGATTAGCAAAGTCAGGGGGAGGAGTTAAAAAAGGGATCAGCCTAGAATCATTACATAGTCACAAAGGAAAGAAGTCCCTTCACACTGATAAAGTCTTGGCGTGTAACACACCAGATTTAACAGTGGTTGAAAAGAAGAAAATGTGGATAATTGATTTGGAAGTGCCAGGAGATCATAGAATAGAAGACAAAGAATTGAAGATGATAATGGCATATCAAGATCTGAAAATCCAAACTGAAAGATTATGACATAAATCAGATGGGGTCGGGGGGTCCCAGAGGTGAGCAGCATATTGGGTGCCATACTGAAAAAATCCTGGACAGCACAGCATTTAGGAAAATCTGCACATCCGCAAAATTTCCATCTGCCAATTGCCCCAAAAAACCACACTGTTGGATCTGCACAAATATACTGATACATTAAAGGTAGATCTCAAATTACAACCACAGTTGATCCCAAAATTTCCATTGCTAAGACAGTTGTTAAGTGCGTACTGACCCAATTTAGGACCTTCCTTGCCACGGTTGTTAAGTGAATCACTGCAGTTAGTAACACCGTTGTTAAGTGACTCTGACTTCTCCATTAATTTTGCTTCTGAGAAGATTGCAAAAGGGGATCACATGCCCCCCCAGGACACTGCAACCACGCCAGTTGACAAAACGCCCAAATTCTGATCATGTGACCACAGGGATGCTGCAACATTCGTAAGTGTAAATGCCTATAACTTCAAACAGTCACTAAACAAATGATTGTAAGTTGAGGGCTTACATGTACGGCACCCTAAGTTCTTGGGAAGAATTTGAAAGGCAACACCAGCTAAAGAAATGGCAGCTGTGACTTCCTATTGTTGTATATATTATAATAATAGCACTTGAGACTGTTCCCTGCAGCTTAAAGAACTGTGTCTTTTAAAATTCTAGTGAATTAATCTTACAAGTTCCAGTATGAATACAGTGGAGGGCAACGAGGAGAGAGGCCACTTTGCTAATCTTTGAGGTTTCTGTACAACTCAGCCGGCGGCAAAGAAAGCTTTCCCTCGTCTTTACACAGCGCGTCACCACTCTACATGGGGCTACCCTTGAAAAGTATCCAAAAGCTTCCATTGGTTCGAAATGTGGCAGCCTGTATGGCAGAAGGGTGTCAAACTGGGCCGGATCCAGCCCGCAAGGTGCTTAGATCTGGTCCGCGGGGCCACCCTGGAAAAAGCGAAGGACCGGCCTGCGGTGCCTCTGCCAGCAAAAACGGATCTTTGGGGGGGGGGGCTGCATGTGGCCCTCCTGGGCTCAGTTTTCGGCTGTGATGGTCTCCTGCAGCCCTCTGTCAGTGAAAACAGAGCTCGGGGATGTGTGCGGCCTCCCTGAGCTCCGTTTTTGCTGGCAGAGGGCTGCAGGAAGCCGTCACAGCTGAAAATGGAGCCCGTGTGGACGGAAAATGGAGCCCCGATGAGTGACGTTGAGTTGGCCACGCCCACCCTGCCCATGTCCCCCCCCCCCCCCCCCCCGAGGTCAACATAACACCAGCCCTCAATGAAATTGAGTTGTGACATTCTTGCTGTATGGCTTTGCACAGGCATGGAGGTACATGTGTCACCTCTCCTGTGGGAGCTGCATTAGCTGCCAATTTGCTTCCAGGTCCAATTTAAGGTGCTGGTTGTTACCTTCAAAGCCCGACGTGGCCTGGGACCAGGTTATCTGAAGGACCTTCTTTTCCTGGTCACATCAACCTAACCCACCAGAGCAGAGAGGCAGGGAATGCTATGGGTCTCCTAGTGTCTAGTACAGGGGTCTTCGAACTTGACAGCTTTAAGACTTGTGGACTTCAACTCCCAGAATTCCTCCTCCAGTCATGTTAGCTCAGGAATTCTTGCCAGGTGTGTAGACCCTTGATCTAGTAGGACCAAGAAGAAGGGTCTTCTCTGTGGTGGCTCCCTCCCTGTGGAACATCATCCCTGTGGAGATAAGATTGACCCTCCCACTTTGACTCTCTTTCACAAGGCCCTAAAAACCTGGGTTTTTTTTTTCAACAGGCCTGAGACCTTTTTCAACAGGCCTGAGACCTCCAAGTAGGATGGAGCCCATCAAGTGGCTTATTTGATTGCTTTTGTTAGAGGAGTGGGAGCTATTGTTTTTATATTGGGTTTTGCTTTTTGGAAGCTGCCCAGAGTCAACCGAGAGTGAGTTGGGTAGCCATATCAATTTCCTGAAATAAATAATGTATGTGGATTATATTCCTTCCCACTGTCGCTGGAGAGAATGAGAGTGTAGCAGCACTCAAGTTTGGGAGAATCATCCTGGACAGCAGATCAGGAAAAAGCCATGGATCTTGTAGATCCAAAGAACCTGCCTGGGGGTTACATCCAGTGGTGGGATTCAGCCGGTTCGTATTGGTTCAGGCAAACCGGTTGTTCAATTACTCACCCACCTACCCCTGCTGTCAAAGTGGATCCTGGGTGCTGTGCAGCGAAGGAGAATGGCTGGCACGAGGGAAGGAGAAGGCCACGTTCCCTGTTTCTTCTCCCTGCTCCTCCTCCTTCCCTTCTGCCGGCCGTTTCTCCATTGCAGTGCAGTGCCCAGATCCCAGGGGGTGGGGTGGGGAATTTAACAACCAGTTGGACCTGGTCAGGTTGGCCATCACGGGAGACTCGTCCTGCATGTGGGGCAGAGCTGGAGGATGGGGATGGGCCACACCTCCCACGACAGCCAATCTGACCCTGGGAGAACTGCTTGTTAAATTATTTGAATCCCACCCCTGGTTACATCCATAGACGTCTTCTAACAATTCACCTTGGTGATTCTGTTAGGAAAACGGGACCAATTTCACCACAGGAAATATCTCTGAGTCATATTTTTATAGGTGACAGATGTTGAAATCCAAGGGTTAGCCCTTCTCTTTTGTACACAGGGGAGTGACCCTTCAAACACCACCATTTGTCATCTGCAGTTTTTTTATGTCCTTTCATTAAAAATAATTTCACTGTGTTAACAATCTTCTGCCTGACTGATCAGTGACATCCTTTAAAATCAATAAATACATCCAGTGATTCTATGTGCTATTTCCATTTCACCCCCTCCCTTCTCAAGCCTACTCGTTCTCGATTTTTATTTATTTATTGGTGGTATACATTCAAACAGAGTGGTAAACATGGGTTTTCTTAGGGACTGTAAGTTTGATTTATGACCAGAAAAAGACAATACATACGTAAAATGCAAATGCACATTTACACATATACAGTTGCATATGTTGCATATCCCCGTTCCTCAGAATTTAATAAAAATCTGCAAATTTACATCAGCTTTTCTTATTCAAAGTCAAAATTATTTTATTGCATTCTTTTTAGAAAATCATTGAGGCCACCTAGAGTTTTGTCCTCAGGGTCAACCGGAGTAGTGCAAATGGGTGTGGAGCCCCCTTGGACCTACTGAAAGGACTGTATTGTGTAGCTGTGCTTTCTGCAGGATGTTTTCTGCCCTGTGAAGTAATAACGAAGGGACACAAGGCAGAAAATATCCTGCAGAAAGCACAGCTACAGTAGGTCCAAGAGGGCTCCACACCATTTGCACTACTCAGGTTGACCGAGAGGACACAGACAAGCCTCCAAGCGGCCTCAAGGACTCTCTAAAAAGGATGCAAATGACCAGCTGTCTGTAAGAAGTATAAATCCTTCCATTCCTCACCATCTAGTCACAGCTGAAGAAGCTTCTTGGATGAGAACCAAAAGGTCTTCAAAGAAAAACAAGGAAGTCCAGTTGCCTCTTGAAAAAGCAGCTTTGGGACTTTTTTTTCAGTGCCATTTAATGGTTACTAAACAACCTATTGTAAGCCAAGGACTACCTGACATAAGCAACCCACCAAAACTTACCAAGTCGCTCTGCCAGTCCCATATAGATGGGATCCACACGCCTCATGGTTTTTACTAAGTCTTTCTTTCGGAATTTGATTTCCACTGTCCCTTCAGGTTCCAAAACGCCACCTCTGAAAAAAGATGTTTTAGCAGAATTATCATACAAAACATTGAGGGGGTCAACACAAAATAAAGACAAAATAAGCAGCCTTTTAGAAATTCTGACCTCTTTAAAAGCTCTCTTAGCTGTTAATGGAAGAAACAGAGGCTGAAAAAATGGGTTAAAAACATGTCAGCGCAGAACAATCTGGATCAGTTAGAAAGGAGGCTGAAAAAAAAAAACAGAAAATAAGGCTAAAAAAACTAAAACCTTGAAGGAAACCAGGATAAGGAAGGGAACCAAGTTGAAATTTATACTTTATATTTATTTGAATTAGTCAGACAACTTTCACTGCAAAATTGCAGAAAGGGGAAAACCCCTAATAAACAGAAGAAATGTGTTTAAGCTACTGGAATCTTCATAAAATGAAGCAAGGTAAGAACCTAAAGTGAGATAAAAGCATATTTTAATAATCAAAGTACACATATAAATGCTATGTCCTTCTAGTAAACCCATAGATAATAGTAGCTTTTTTTTTCACTGATCTAGCCTTACATTGTATAAGGGAACAGATGTGGGATCATTCATTGTACTCATATACTACATACAGGTAATCCTCAACTTATGACCACAACTGAGGCCAACATTTATGTTACCAAGCAAGATAGTTATCAAGAGAGATTTGCCTCATTTTGCGACCTTTCCTGTCACAATTGTTAAGTGAATCCATGCAGTTGTTTAAGTTAGTAACACTCCTCTCTATGATGTTCCTTGAAACTACAAGCAATTGGCTGAAATTTGAGAACAGCTGGGAGATTATGTACCTTTTTTTACCTCTTTCTATACCCTTGAAAAAATAACCAGCAGATTTCAGTTTCTTTAGGAGATAATAAAGATGATATTGTTGCTTTTTTCTAGTACATTAGGCCAGTTGCTTGACTGTCCCCATATGTGTGTTCTATTGATAATGATTATGTTGTTTTGGGTTAGTTTTATGAGATGTATTAATGGCTATGGAGCATAATGTTATGAGTAGTTAGTTATAATTTAGATCTTAAATGTTGTTTTATGATTCGTACCGAGACTTAAGCATTTTAAAATATGATAAGATTAGCTCTGATTTTATTTTTATTTTTTTGCAAGAATAAAGTATTGGAAATAAATTACATAAAGGGGTGTAGGGCAGAGGGGGTATTCGGCAGGTTCTGACCACTTCTGGAAAACCAGTAGAAATTTTGAGTAGTTCAGAGAACCAGCAAATCCCACCTCTGACTGGCCCTGCCAACCCCATCTCTTCTCTGCCTCTCATTGAGTCCCAGCTGATCGGCTGGGTCTTCTTTGGTTGCCCTGCACAGGAGAATGGAGCCGGAAAGCAGGTTAGTGGAGTGAGGAGGAAATGGGATTTTGCAATAACCTTCCTCTGGAGCAGGATGGGAATGGCGATTTTACAGTATTCTTCCTCTGCCACACCCACCAAGACACACCACGTCCACTAAGCCATGCCCACAGAAACAGTAGTAAAGAAATGTTGAATCCAACCACTGGTATAGGACTGTCTGCCTCTCTTCATCTGTTCATTAGCAAGAATTCCATCCGAAAACTGAAGGGAATGCATCTAAAATTGGCACGGAGGAAGAAACTGGAAAAATAAAAATGGGATTTGAAAATGGACTGGATGATGCCAGATTAGGGAAAACCGTTTCTGAAAATTCCCTCAATACAGGTAGTCCTTGTCCTACAATCGTTCGCTTACTAATCATTCTAAGTTGCACTGGCACTGAAACAAGTGATGTAAGACTGTGCTTGGTAACCAAAATATATTTACAATAGTTGCAGCATCCTGGGGCCATGTGATCGCCATTTGCAATTCTTCTAGCAAGCTTCTGACAAACAAAGTCAATGGAGGGAGCCACATTTGCTTAACGACCCCATGATTCACTTAACGCCTGTAGCGATCCGCCTTAACGTCGTGGTGAATAAGGTTGTAAAATGGCGACACAATTCACTGAACAACCATCTTGCTTACCCATGGGAATTCTGGTCCCATTTGTGGACATAAGTTGAAGTCTACCTGTATGTAAATCTGGGTGTCACTATTGAAAAACACTTAAGCTTCCTGTAATCATTATCACTCTTCAACTTGACAATGAACTGGGCGGAAAGACGGGTGAGATGGGATGTGGAGGCTACAATCTTCAACCGTGAGAGCCAAGGACACTTCTGCAGGTGTCTGCCAAGATGTGGACTGTTGTCGAAACAAAAGGCTGATTCCCAATTGGACCATGTGACCTGCAGTCACAGAGCTGAGGTGGCGCAGTGGTCAGAGTGTGGTACTGCAGGCTACTTCTGCTGACTGCCGGCAGCCTGCAATTTGCCAGTGTGAATCTCACCAGGCTCAAAGTTGACTCAGCCTTCCGTCCTTCCGAGGTCAGTAAAATGAGGACCCAGATTGTTGGGGGCAAATAGGATGATTCAATAAACTGCTTAGAGAGGGCTGTAAAGCACTGTGAAGCAGTATATAAGTCTAAGTGCTATTGCTATTGTCATCTCAAAGCTATGCTAAACCACATCAGAAGAATAGACTCACCTGCTGTCCCGGTCAGCGTACAATTCCATATGTCGAGGATTAATGGTGGGGTCGATCACCACCCAGGACCCTCCTCGGAGTTCTGCTTGGGGTGGGATATAAACAAGGACCGGTTGCTTATATTCTCGCAGACCGTCTACAATGTAGGCCCCAAATTTCAGCACCTGGTCATACATATCTGGAGAGGAGAAGGACATAGAAGTAAGCAGGGAGTCTTCTCATGCCATGTTGGAATTTGATGCCGAGGGAGAGGTCGAGCAGCTGACAGGGAGTGGGAGTGTGGCTCTGGAAGAAACTGGGGAAGGGCACAGTCCAGCTGGGCATTCAGAGGAAGACCCAGCCCCCCCCTCGTCATCCTAGGGCACACAGGGAGGAACGGAGAAGGGAGCAACATGGGTTGCATGGCTTACGGGGTAGGAAAGGGCCCTGATTCCCTTCATTAGCTGCAGCTGGGAAAACAGGATTTAAAAAGGGGCTTCACCTACTTTCGTGACTTTGTTGCTTTTGTGCCACACCCCGGGTCATCGCAGTTCTGATATTTTCTCCTTAACAAATGCCCCTTCCCTCGCCTCCACTTTGACTTGTGAGATTCACTGGTTCAAGCATTTGGCCCCAATCACTTTTTAAGAGAAGACTGAGACAAACTCATGGAAGGAAGGAATCCTTTCAACAGTCTTTACAGACAGATGGCTAAATTGAACTTGTCGTCTGTCGGCCACTGGACCCTCCAGCAGCCAAATCAGAGGAGGAGGAGGAAGTGTGGGAGTCAAGGTCAGCATCAGGGCAACCTAAGATTGCCGAGGGGGGAAGAGGGGATGGAGCTAGCAGAGAGAGAGAGAGAGACAAAGGTGGAGACTGGGCCGTCTGTCAGCCCTCAAATGGAGAGTCAACAGCCCCCAGGTCTGGAGGTGGCTGATGAGGAAGAGGAGGAACAGCTGGGTGCCTGACACGTGGATGAGCAGAAGGCAGAGGAGAGGAGAGCAGTGGAAATCTATGGGCTGGTCCTTGGGACGGAAGAACCACTGCTGCTAGTGAAGCCCCACCCTAGCTCTGGGGATAAAAGGCAAGGGGCGGAGATGAATAGATGTGGCAGACAACTGTTCATCTTTCAGATGGATGGACTACGAGGGAAACTTTTTGCCGGGGCTGCCAGCATACCTAATAAAGAAATCTTTTGAGTTCACGTCAAAGGGCTTGTCGTGTTTGGGGAGTTGAGTTAGAACACAAACTTGAAATCTGTCTTGGAGCCACAGGATAGAAATGTTCTCCTTCAAGGCTAAATTTGAATATGCAAGACCTGGTATTCAGAGATATACACGTAGTCCTCGACCTAAGGCCACTAGTGAGCCCAGAGGTTCTGTTGCTAAACAAGACAGTTAAGTGAGTTTTGCCCCATTTTATGACTTTTCTTGCCACAGTTGTTAAGTGAATCACTGCAGTTGTTAAGTTAGTAACACAGTTGTTCAGCGGATCTGACTTCCCCATTGACTTTTCTTGTAAGAAGGTCACAAAAGGTGATCACATAACCTGGGGACACTGCAACAGTCATAAGTACATGACAGTTCCCAGGCAATTGAATTTTGGTCACCTAACCATAAGGATGCTACAGCAGTCGTAAGTGTGAAAAATGATCATATCACTTTTTGCAACTTTGAATAGTCACTAAACAAATGGCTGTAAGTCGAGGATTACTTGTAGTGTTCCTGAAGATGGAGGTCCAATTCTCAGGGCTCCATGCTTGAGCAGGGGGTTTGACTAGAAGACCTCCAAGGTCCCTTCCAACTCTCTTAATTTGTTATTTTTTTCCACGCAGGAACAAAAAAAGGTCTGTAATCTTCACACATAGACATTTAAATGTTTTTTTTTACATGGTTGTTAAGTGAATCACATGGTCTTTAAACTGGCTTCCCCCATTGACTTCAGATAACAGATAATCAGAGTTGGGAGGGATCTTGCAGGACATCTAGTCCAACCCCCCGCCCAAGCGGGAGACCCTACACCATTTCTGACAAATGGCAGTCCAATCTCTTCTTGAAAGTCTCAAGTGATGAAGCTCCCACAACTTCCGAGGGCAACTTCTGTTCCATCGGTTGATTGTTCTGTCAGAAAGTTTCTCCTTATTTCCAGGTTAAATCTCTCCTTGATCAGTTTCCATCTATTATTTCTTTTCTGGCCTTTGGGTGCTTTAGAAAATAGCTTGACCCCTTCCTCCTCTCTGTAGCAGCCCCTCAAATATTGGAAGACCGCTATCCTGTCTCCCCTGGTCCTTCTCTTCCCTAGACTAGCCATGCCCAGTTCCTGCAACCGTTCTTCATATGTTTTAGTCTCCAGTCCCCCAATCCTCTTGGTTGCTCTTCTCTGTACTTTTTCTAGAGTCTCTGCATCTTTTTTTATAATGTGGTGATCAAAACTGGATGCAGTACTCTAGGTGTGGTCTTACTAAGGCTTTATAGAGTGGAATTAGTACCTCCCTTGATCTTGATTGTATCCCTCTGTTAATGCAACTTATGATTACATTGGCTTTTTTGGATGCTGCTTGTTGGAAGCCCCCCAATAAGTCATAACTGATGATCATGTGGTCATATGATGCTGCAACCATCATAAATACATGCCAGTGGCCCAGTGCCTGAATTTTGATAATGTGACTATAGGGATGCTGCAATGTAATTAATGTAACTAAAGTAATAAATTCGAGGAATGGTTGAAAGGTATTTTTTAGTGTCTTTGTAACTTTGAATGGCCACTAAACAAACAGCTGTAAGTTGAGGATTACCTGTGCTTAATAACCCCCCAAAACTTTGCTTTGATCTAGCGTGATCTTTAATCTGTTCCCAGAAAAGAAGAATATAGTAGAGAAAAAACAGGCATAATTTTGGTTTAATGTCATGTCTGGATGAAAGAAACAATCCTTTTGTTTCCTATAGCAAATGACAAATTTATTGCTAATTAAACAATCGTTTTATTATGTAGCGCTGGCAATAAACCACTTGAAACTCCTTTCAGCTAATTCCAGTGTTAAGGAAATAATTGCTCAATTCAAATTATTTTAACCAAATTAATTCTTTAGTAGATTTTTTTTTTAAGTCGCGCTACATAATAAAATAATGGTGTAATTAGTGTGGCATTTTTCACTCCTGCTACGAGCGTATATTTTATGTGGAAATAGCAGCCTGAGCTAAAGAGGGCTCATCTGCACTGAGGTGGAGATTTTAAATAAATAAAAAAAAATAAAGAAGAAGGGGAAGTTTTCTGGCAAAGAACTAAATAGGCCGTAGCAATTTTATTCAATCGAAGGCACCAACTGTCTATTGAACTGTAACAGCTAATAGTCATTGATACCGGCACTCAACTTTCTGAGGGGGGAAAAACGATTTTAATCTTGAATGGTTTAAAATTGTATGTATATCTGCTCAGGAAAATGTCGCGGGGAAATCTCTAAAGGGTGAGGATTAGTGGAGCAGTCAAGGCATTTCATTAATGGAGGTAAAGCTGAATTTTTTTAGCCTGTTTCCCCCCGCCCCCGCCCCCAATGCATGGATAGTTTATTACTTTGTTTGTTATTTGTTTAATGGCCCCTGTTTGATTAGTACAGATAGTCCTCGACTTACACCAGACCTCAACAGGGGCACTTACAACTCAGTTCTGGCTAACCCAAACCCACACTCCATGGTCATGCGACTGCCTGGAGTGGAGGCTAAAACACATATAAAGAACGGTTGCTGGAATTGGGTATGTCTAATTTGATGAAAAGATGGACTAGGGGAGACATGATAGCAGTGTTCCAATATCTCAGGGGCTGCCCCAAAGAAGAGGGAGTCAAGCGATTCTCCAAAGCACCTGAAGGCAGGACAAGAAGCGATGGGTGGAAACTAATCAGGGAGAGAAGCAACCATAGAACTAAGGATAAATTTCAGAACAATTAATCAGTGGAAGAATTTGCCTTCATTAAGTTGTGAATTCTCCAACACTGAAAGTTTTTTTTTTAAAGAAGAGATTGGGCAACTATTTGTCTGAAATGGTAAAGGGCTTCCTGCCTGAGCAGGGGGTTGGACTAGAAGACCTCCAATGTCCCTTCCAACTCTGTTATTCTATGCTATGCTATGCTATGCATATGAAGAACGGTTACAGGAACTGGGCTTGGCTAGTCTAGTGAAGAGAAGGTCCTGAGGAGACATGAGAGCAGTCTTCCAATATTTGAGGGGCTGCCACAGAGAGGAAGGGGTCAAGCTATTTTCCAAAGCGCCTGTAGGCCAGACAAGGAATAATGGATGGAAACTGAACAAGGAGAGATTCAACCTGGAAATAAGGGGAACATTTCTGACAGTGAGAACAATCAAACAATGGAACAGAAGTTGCCCTCGTAAGTTGTGGGAATGCCATCACTTGAGACCTTCAAGAAGAGATTGGACTCCCATTTGTCAGAAATAGTGTAGGGTCTTCCGTTTGGGCGGGGGGTTGGACTAGATGACCTATAAGGTCCCTTCCAACTCTGATTATCTGTTATCTGTTATGCTATGCTATCCTCAATAAATTCTATTCTATTCTATTCTATTCTATTCTATTCTATTCTATTCTATTCTATTCTATTCTATTCTATTCTATTCTAATTCTATTCTATTCTAATCTAATCCTATTCTATTCCGTATTCGATATTATATTCCATTCCAGCACTCAGCAGCTGGCCCCCATTTATAGCTCAATGACAGGGGTTGCTAAAAAAAAGGTCATAAAATGGAGTTGGTCGGGAGTGATCCACTTTACGACCATCACAATTCATGCTCGTATTGTACAGGCTCCATTACGGTCCTAAGTCAAAGATTACTTGTAAGCCAGGCTTCCTACTGATTTAGTAGCTTAAGCCTTTTTGATACTTTTTTTTAAAAAATAGGTTTATCCCTTGTCCACAGTCTACTGGCTGGGGAATTCTGGGAGTGGAAGTCCATACCTCTTAAAGTGTTCAATGTTGACCAAACTTGAGTTATATCACTAAGCTATTTAAAGGCTGTCTTCAATGTACGATAAAAGTTGAGGCCAGAATTACAGTGGTAAGTCATGCTGATTATTAAGTAGATCATCATGTGGTGGAGCCTGATTTCATGACCTTTTTTATGGCGGTTGTTAAGTGAGACCATTGTTCGCAATAGGCATTTCTGGCCAGAAACCAGAAGTAAATGTCAGTTTCCAGCAAAAAATATTGGGAAGCTGAAAATAGCCATAAATAGAGTAACTGAGCACCCAAAATGCAATCACATAACCACAGGGAAGAAGTGGGGTGGGGTTTTAAACAATCAGAGCTTCAAATCTAGCTTTTAAGTAGTAGCGTCAGTTGTAATTTCAAACTAAATTAAACTAAAGCTAAGCCAGTGGTCCCCAAACTTGTCAACTTAAGACTTGTGGACTTCAACTCCCAGAATTCCTCAGCCAGCATCTAAAATGGGACAATATTAACAACTGTCTCCCTTAGCAACAGAAATTTTGGGCTCCATTAAGGTAGTACGTTGAGGATTACCTATATCTACTCCATAAAAATTTGAAAGGACTTCAAACGAGTTTGCCACCAAATGATGACAGGAAAATATTCCCTATTTCTATCCGTTGTCTAACGTTTAATTACAAGAATAACATTTTAATGATAAACTCCTTGCAATTGAAAAAAAAATCCGCTTTCTTGTCCCAAAGATGCTTTTTCAAGACTCAACTGGACTTTCTGGTTTTTCTTTGAAGATGTTTCGCTTCTCATCCAAGAAGCTTCTTCAGCTCTGACTTAGATGGTGGGGAATGGAAGGATTTATATTCCATTTATATTTATATTTCATTTCCTACCATGCAGTCAGAAATGAAGAAGCTTCTTGGATGAGAAGTGAAATGTCTTCAAAGAAAAACCAGAAAGTCCAGTTGCCTTTCGAAAAAGCAATTTTGGGACAACCATGAGCTGGATGACTGAGAATCTCCATAGATATCAACTTTCTTAGCTTCCCTGTAAAAATAAGGCTGTGGTGGCGCAGTGGTGAGAGTGCAGTATTGCAGGCTAACTCTGCCCACTGCCAGGAGTTCGATCCTGACCGGCTCAAAGTTGACTCAGCCTTGCATCCTTCCGAGGTTGTTAAATGAGGACCCAGACTGTTGGGAACTAGATGCTGACTCTGTAAAACTGCTTAGAGGGGGCTGTAAAGTACCGTGAAGCAGTATATAAGTCTAAGCACTATCGCTATTGCTAAGTGGTGTAAACACCCTTTTTGTTTTCTTTTTCAGTTCTGCAACTGCTGTCTTCCTCTTTTACCCGTGCCTGTCCATTTTAGATCACATTCAAAGCTGGAATTAACCTCAGTCATACTGATAAGAGTCCGGAAGTACCGAAGGGGGAAAAAAAACAAAAAGCAAAAAAATGCACCATATAGGACGCGCTTAACAATCATATAGAAAAGATGCTAAATTCATTACTTTTGGCTGCTGTACAATCGGTGTTGTTGGTTCTTCCTTTAAAGTCTTTTTTAAAATTCTGATTAAAGTCTCCGGTAACTGTTCCTTTTTATTGTTATTTATAACCTGTCTCAGAGGGTGGTGCAGGAAAAAAAAAGGGGTAACATGAAAAACCCACAGCGAACGACCCCATAGTGCTGCCAGCAAGGCGGTTTAATATCGTTGGGATTTGCATCTTATCAACCCCATTCACGCTGGGCCCGAGACCCCGGTGCTAATTTCCAGTAAATTTCACGCTTGATTTCTCAGTGTTGTGGGTCATTGGCAGTTCGTCTAAATAAGCCATTGCCTCCATCTAAATATTCAAAGAGCGTTTTAACACACACACACACACACACGCACAATTTTTCTTTTTAATTTTTGCAATAGGCGGTAACGTCTTTGTAGCTGGCTGGAATGTGTTTAGAAGAAGGCAGCCGTTCCCTTCTCAATGTGATTTTATTTATTGTACAGAATATATCTGGATGGGGATATAAATACATGCACGGAAGAGCCAATGTGTATGGATGGCAAGCAAACACACACACACACACACACACACACACACACATGCCCCAGTCTAAATTAGACCCCCTGCACTGACTTGTAAAGAATTTCCCCCTTCCTCCACTAATGTCAATTCTCAACATGGCAAAAGCTCCCTCTAATCTTTTCCTTCTCATTACACACAATTTTAGAGTCATTTTACCCACAGCGCAGCCGTTTCTTAGCAATGTGTGTACATATGCATGTATTTGTGTGTTCTTAGGCTCACCAAGGGGTGCTATAATTGTTTATTTTCATTCCCGGCTTAATCCTTTCCTCCTTCTCCTTGTAGCCCGACTAACACGGAAACTAAAATTGCAAACAACTCTCCAAGGGGGAACTGCAAGATTGACAACGCAAGCCCCGAGTTTTTATACCTGCCTGTGCTGGATAATATCTAAGTAAGAAGTTGTTGGGTTTTGTTTTTTTAAGGGGCAAGGCAAAACCTTGGGACTGATGGCTTTTCATGCGGAGAATCTATTAGATCCCCAAATCACTCTGCTGGTTCCTAGCCCCTGTTGAGTTTCAGACTGCAGGCTGCTGCGGTGATTTGAGATCAAGGGGGTATTGTGTTTTGACCAGCCACCGACCAACCTTCAATTTTCCTCCTTCCTGTTAGCCTACAAGCTACAGAGATATACAGGTAGTCCTTGACTTGAGACTATTCATAGAGACTGCTCAAAGTTACAACAGCACTGAAAAAAAGTAACTTACAGCCAGTCCCTGCACTTACGACCATTGCAGCATCCCCATAGTCACACGACCAAAATTCAGGCGCTTGGCAAACCAGCATGTATATATGATGGTTGCAGCGTCCTGGGTCATAACAGACTAACAGAGTTGGAAGGGATCTTGGAGATCTTCTAGTCCAACCCCCTGGTTAGGCAGGAAACCCTACACCACTTCAGACAAATGGTTATATCCAATCTCTTCTTAAAAATTCCCAGTGTTGGAGCTTTCACAACTTCTGGAGGCAAGTCATTCCACTGATTAATTGTTCTAACTGTCAGGAAATTTCTCCTTAGTTCTAAGTTGTTTTTCTCCTGGATTAGTTTCCACCCATCGCTTCTTCTCCTGCCCTCAGGTGCTTTGGAGAATAGCTTGACTGCCTCTTCTTTGTGGCAGCCCATGAGATACTGGAACAATGCTATCATGTCACCACTAGTCCTTCTTTCATTAAACTAGACATACCCATTCCAGCAACCGACATGATATATGTTTCAGCCTCCAGTCCCTTAATCCTCTTTCTTGTTCTTCTCTGCATTCTTTCCAGAGTCTCAACATCTTTTTTACATCGTGGTGACCAAAGCTGGATGCAGTATTCCAGTGTTCATGTGATCACCAATTGCAACCTTCTCAACTTGTTCCAGAAAGCGTGGGGAAAAACAGATTTGCTTATTGTTCGAATGACTCACTTAATGACTGCAGCAATTTACTTAACAACCGTGGCAAAAGAGTCGTAAAATTGGGTATAACTTGCTTAACCGTGGTGGCCCAGTGGTTAGAATGCGTACTGCAGGCTACTTCTGCTGACTGCTGGCTGCCAGCAGTTCAACAGTTCGATTCTCACCGGCTCAAGGTTGACTCAGCCTTCCATCCTCCTGAGGTTGGTAAAATGAGGACCCCGATTGTTGGGGGAAATATGTTAACTGTCAATCCTGAAGCTGACCTGACTGAGGCCATTTTGAGGCTTCGGTGTTGCCACACCGGAGCTGAAGGATAAGGAGGGGGAGTAGAGATAGCTGGGGTTTGTAGCCAAAACAAAAGAGTTTCTCCTGGGAATCAAGGACATTCCCACAGATGGTTGGAGAGAGGAGGAGTGAAGTAACCAGGCAACCAGATGACACATTGATTGGACCATATGGCTGTCCAATAAAACTATTTTTTGAGGAATTCACCTGCCTCGGAGTACTGTTTGCTATGGGTGTATTACTTGGAACCCTGACACTAATTCTGTAAACTGCTTAGAGAGGGCTGTAAACAGGGGTGGGATCAAATATGATCAGTGGTCACTGGAAAGGGGAATGGAATGGATTTCTTTGAAGAATATTCTTATACGTAAACAATTTAGTACAGTTTCTATCTTTTGGGGCCTAAGAGAATGTTTATACACATTATTATGCACCTGCTAAATAGGAATAACAAGGTTGTAGGCACGGGTGGGATTCAAAATTTTTAACAACTGGTTCTGTGGCATGGCTTAGGTGGTGGGCGTGGCTTGGTGGTCATGTGACTGGGTGGACATGGCTTGGTGGTCATGTTATTGGCTGGGTGTGGCCAACTCAATATCATTCACATCGAGGCATGCATCTCCTCGCCTGGCCTCTCATGACTGTGGGGATGTTGCAACAGTTGTAAGTGTGAAAAATGGTCTGAAAAACTTTTTTCAGTGCCATTGTAACTTTGAATGGTCACTCCACACAAGCAAAGTACCAGCAAAGGAGGGGAAAAAAACTCCAGAGAAGTTCCTGAGACAGGAAGTCTAGTCCTGCCAAGAATGTAATAAGGGTTAATGGAGAGGCGGTTTCTGTAAGCAACACCAGAATGTTTCCTTCCTGCCTTCCTTACAGGATTAGGCCAGGAATTTCTTCTAACAAATCGGCTCTCCGAACTGGTAAGAATGCTAACAACCGATTCTAGCGAATAGGTGCGAACTGGTAGAATCCCACCCTTGGCTGTAAAGCACTGTGAGGCGGTATACATATCTAGGCGCTATTGCTATAGTGCCGTTATGGTGAACCAAAGGCACGCGTGCCCAAGGTGGCACGCAGAGCTCTCTCTCTGGGCATGTGAGCTGTCGCCCCAGTTCAGCTTTGGTGCACATGCGTGGACACCTCCCGCCGGCCAGCTGGTCTTCAAGTCTCTGCCGTGGAGGCGCGGGGTGCACACGGGGGGCAGACAGGTGGGGTTGCATGTGCAGGGCATGGGGCACACACGTGGGGTCGCATGTACATGGGCAGAGGGTCATGTGCACATGCATAGGGGGCAGGGCGCATGCACGGGGCGTGTGCATGCGTTGGATTTTGGGGATGCTCACACGCTTTGGGCCCTTGGTGCCGAAAAGGTTAGCCATTGCTGCTATAATGTGATTAACAATCTCCTTGCTTAGCAATGGGAATTCTGGTTCCAACTGGGATCGTAAGTCGAGGACTCCCTATATGATGATAAAATAGGAAGCCACCTGAGTTTTCATCCCAATTTGTTTTATTTTTCAGAGTCCCGGGGGAGGGGGGGCAAAAGGGTTACTGCAAATAGATGCGTTTCGCCTCCCCAAAGCCTGGCATCTCTGTTTTGCATTCTTAATTGAAAAGGAAAATGACTGGCACTGCCAAAAGTCACCGTTGTGATGCCAGCATTTAACTATTTGCTCCTACAGGGTTTTCAGAAGTCGCTGGAGACCCAGGCAGCGTGCAGAACACCAAAGTCTGATTTCCTCTCCTGTTTATAATCATTTGTGTCTGTGAATCAAGGGAAGCCTCCATTTGCCTCCGTGAAATTCCTTTAAATGTATCAGTATGAACTCTGGCAGCAGCCCAGAACCATCCTCAGCACAGGCAGACCTCCACTTACGACTGTTCGTTTAACAACCGTTTGAAGTTACAATGGCACTGAAAAAAGGGACTTAATGACCATTTTTCACACTTACAACCGTTGCAGGATCCCCATGGCCACCTGATTTAAATTTGGATGCTTGATAACTGGTTCATATTTATGACGGTTGCAGTGTGCCAGGGGTCATGTAAGTCCCCTTTCGTGACCTTCTGACAAGCCAAGTCAATGGGGGAACCCAGATTCGCTTAACAACCG
The DNA here is from genome assembly GCF_900518735.1 of Pseudonaja textilis. The sequence continues at coordinate 4,582,451 of NW_020769354.1, forward strand.
TGTTACTCACTTAACAACTGCAGTGATTCACTTAACAACTGTGGCAAGAAAGGTTGTAAAATGGGGCAAAATTCACTTGGCAACAGACATTTTGAGCTCAGTTGTGGTCGTAAGTCGAGGACAGCCTGTAAAACAGTGGCTGAATATTGACACAGAAAACTACCAGACCACATCCATTCCCACTGCCATTGATTAATTTTGGTCTGCCCAGTCAAACTAAGTTTTTTTTTTTTTTACATGAGACAAGAATAGCAATACAAGTCGTCTTCGACTTAAAATTATTCATTTGGCGACTGGATTTACTTAAAGACCACACGATTAATAACGGCCATGGTTTGCTTAATAACCTAGGCAAATAAAGGTCCTAAAATAGAGCACAATTCACTTAACTGCCTTGCTTAGCAACAGAAATTTCAGGTTTCCCTGGTGGTCATAAGTAAAGGACTACCTGTACCGCTAAACCCAAAGATGGTTTTCTTTTCAACAGGCAACCGGACTTCCTTGTTTTTCTTGGAAGACGTTTCACTTCTCATCCAAAGAAGCTTCTTCAGCTCTGACTGGATGGTGGGGAGTGCAAGGATTTATACTCCTTGCAGACAGCCGGTCATTTGCATCCTTTAGAGAGCCGTCGAGGCCACTTGGAGGTTTATCTGTGTCCTCAGGTCTTTGAAAGACGTTTTGCTTCTCCTCCAAGAAGCTTCTTCAACTCTGACTGGATGGTGAGGAATGCAAGGATTTTTACTCCTTGCAGACAGCCAGTCGTTTGCATCCTTTTTAGAGAGTTTCGAGACCACTTGGAGGTTCATCTGTCTTTTCAGGGTCATCTAAGTGACGCAAATGGGTGTGGAGTCTTCTTGGAACTGCTGAAACGGCTATGTTGTCGACTGGAGATAGATGATATCTATCCTTCCCCCTCTGTTAAGAGAGGGCTGCTCAATTTGGACATAGATGGCCTCTTTGACCGCCCCCTTTTCAAGCCAGACCTTGAGGACACATATGACTCAATGACTCTCCAAAGAATGCATATGACCAGCTGTCCACAAGGAATACAAATCCTTCCATTCCCCACCAACCAGTGAGAGTTGAAGAAGCTTCTTGGATGAGAAGTGGAACATCCTCAAAGAAAAACAAGGAAGTCCAGCTACCTCTTGAAAAAAGCACCTTTGGGACAACCATGACTTGGGTGAACTGAGAATCTCCATAAACAGACACCACTAAACCCACTCCTAAATTCCAATAATCGTCCCTGTCACCTGCTTTCTACCAGCACCACCGTTTCTCACCATACTCCTTCCTCTTTTCTTTTTTTTTACAATAATCACCTTTCATTCCACCTGAGAAACCTCTCCAGTTGGCGAAGACGATCAGGGGAAGTCCCTCCCGATTAAAATCCTTAATGGCTTCTGCGGTTTTGAAAGCAGAGTCAGGAAACCACACCTGGCCAGCTTGCTGGATAATCTGTGGCAGGGGGGTGGAAAGAGGGAAGATCAATAATACACCATACTCTTATCAGCAAAGTCTGGTACGTAAATAAGGAGTAAACCCCACACTCACTTGCACTGATGATGTTACTTAATCGAGGAATGAAATATACGCAAGCCAACCATGAAGCTCAGAGAGGACGCTACAGGTTTTGAATTAGAACAGACTTACTAGATCTGGCATAATCCAAGCATCTAATGTTTCCCAAGTGGTCATATACAGGTGTTTTCAGCCCATATGTGGGTTGCACACCTGTACAGACCCAAACCTTGTTCCAAGGAAACAAACACGAAAAGGAGGTAACAGCAAAACCTTTTAATAATTCGTTACGAATTCAGTTCATTCAAGGTTAAAAGGCTGTTTCAAACTAATTGTCTCTGATAAGAATGAGCTTTGCCAAGGTTGTGCAAGGCTGCCAAGAACACTAGATAAAGTTACTGTGAAATATTTCAAACACAAAGAGTCTCCAAACACCAACCAAAATATTATGAACGTCCACAAGGCTTGAATGCAAAAACTTCTTTGCTTCCTGCAAAGAACTCCGGTTTCTCAGCTGACTTTTATCTCTTAAGGGAGGGGCCATCACCTTGCAGCCTTACTCCCGAGTCACCTGGGCTGCTGTAGCGGCGCTTTCCTTTGAGCAGCCCTGAGCGCAAGCGCACTGGGCCCAGGCTCCTCAGGGACCTCTTCATCACTGCTGCCAGCCTCCACAATCTCCAAAGGCAGCACTCCACTCTCTGATAGTCCTGGCCCCACCCCTGTATCACATGCAGGCCCATCACCTGAGTCCTCGCTCTCCGAGACCTCAGCTGTTCACACCTGCTGCCGGCGAACCACAACACTACCTTAGAAACAACGCTTACCTTGGCTTCTGAGTCTAGATTTGCGGGATCTGCAGGAATGCTCAGTTCTACTGTCCTCGTTTCAACAGCAACCACTCCAAGAGGTATGCCGCCTAGCCTAGTAAAAACAAAAACACAATATTAAACACATAGGCAACATTCCCTAGCTTTGTTCGAAACTCTGCTCCTGGTTTTTAAAACCTGCGTAATGCTTAGAAGAACCTTCAGCCGAAATTGTTTCTATAAAATACACTGGATATAGATAAAGGCAAAGATTTCCCCTGTCCAGTTGTGTTTGACTCAAGAGCAGGGGGGGTTTGGTCAAACTCAAGGCCAGTGAGTTGGACCTGGCCCACGGGGTGCTTAGATCTTGCCCACAGGCACACCCTGGAAACACACGAAGGACCAGCCCACGGTGCCTCTGCCAGTGAAAACAGACCATGGGGAGACCATGCACGGCCCCCCCCGGGCTCTGTTTTCGGCCGTGATGGCCCCTTGCAGTCCTCTGCCAGCGAAAATGGAGCTCAGGGAAGCCTCGAGCTCCATTTGCACTGGTAGAGGGTTACAGGAGGCCATTGTGGCCGAAAATGGAGCCTTGATGAGTGACATCAAGCTGACCATGCTCCAGGTCATGCCCCCTCCTCCACCCAAAGTCAAACACAACCCTGATGCGGCTGTCAATGAAATTGAGTTTGACACCCCTGCTCATCGCTGTTTCTTAGCCAAGGGAGCCAGCATTGTCCAAAGACATTTCCGTGGTCAAGTGTCCAGCATGACTATACACTGAAGCACATGGAATGCTGTCTCCTTCTCCCCAAAATGATACCTATTTATCTACTTTACATGCTTTCAAACTGCTAGGTGATGAGGAGCTGGAGCAGGTAATGGGAGCTCACCCCCCCGTCACAAAATGCTCGGGTGTCAAACCTGGGCTGTCAGCTTTCCAGCTGACAAACTCAGCATCTTTAACCGGTGAGCCATCCCGCCCTTAAACTGAACATAAAGCACATAAAATAATAATATTGAGGAGCCAAATGACGTAAATAGATGTAATCAGCCACCCAAAGTCTAGATTGGCTGTGATTACAGACCCACAGAGACGTGGATTGTGCACACTTTGAAAATGATTTGGGAGAAATGTTTCCACAACTCCTTTCGGTGTCTCTTTTCAAACTTTCTTGCAAGTCTGAGAAACAGTTAGTGTAACTTTAAAGTCTGGTAGTGATTTTAATGAGTTGGACTCTTTAAAGCAGCAGTGTCTTTTTTCAGGCCACTTCCCCATAACGAAGCATTATGATCTAATTTTTTTTAAAAAAAGGATACAAAATGATGGATTAAATACAAACCACAGGTAGTCCTCGACATACAACAGTTCATTTAGTGACTGTTCAAAGTTACAACAGCACTGGAAAAAGTGACTGCTGACCGTTTTTCAGACTTATGACTGTTGCAGCATTCCCATGGTCATTGATCAAAATCCGGATACTTGTCAACCGACTCATATTTACGACGGTTGCATTATCCCAGGGTCATGTGATCACCTTTTGCGACCTTCTTACAAGCAATGGGGAAGCCAGATTCACTTAACAACCGGGTTACTAACTTATCAACGTCAGTGATTCACTTAACAACTGTGGCAAGAAAGGTCATAAAATGGGGCAAAACTCACTTAGCAAATGTTTCAACGAGCAACGGAAATTTTGACCTTGCGGTCGTAAGTTGAGGACTAGCTGTAATGTTTTCTATTAAAGTTCAAAAATATACCTACAGATCTCATGTACAGTCTTGAGCAGTGATGGCGAACTTTTTTGTTGTGGTGTGCCGAAAGTGTGTGCGTGCCGGCACCCAAACTTCAACCTGCGCCCCCCTGTGCATGCGTGCGAAACACCCCCCTTACCTGCACTGCGCACGCATGTGCCTCCCAGCTGATTTCGGCCCATTTGAGGCCATTTTTGCCCTCCCAGAAGCTCGAGGGAAGTCTCTACAGCCTCGGGAGGATGAAAAATGGGCCTTCCGGAAATACCGGAAGTGACGGACGGGCCTGTTTTTCGGCCTCCAAAGGCTACATAGGCTTCTCTTGAATCTTCGGGAGGGTGAAAACAGCCTCAAATGGCCAAAAATCAGCTGGGAGGTGCTTACATGCGCAGTGTAGGTAAATTTGGCTGGGGCTCACATGCCTGGACAAATGGCTCTGCGTGCTACCTGTAGCACGCGTGCTATAGGTTCACCATAACGGGTCTTGAGTATTTGGCTTACAACTGGGCTCATTTTGGCCTTGAAATGAGTGGTCCTGGCCTTGTGAAAAATGTTCTGAAACAGCTCCTGATTCCTGCTCAGAACATGTCCCAAACAATTAGAACTAGCATCAAAACCCCTTTTGTCAAGACCAAAAAGAGCTTTCTGAAGCTCAGAACATTTTGAATTCAAAACATTTTGCACCCCAGTCATTTTGCGTTTTGCATTTGCCAATAGCACAGAATGACCCCGATTCCTTTTTAATTCCGTTATCTTGCCATCTTACAGGGTTCTTATGCTGATAACAAGAATCCTAAGTGCTCCGAGGCTGCTAATCGTGCTCTACGCATGATTATTACTGTTGCTGGTGTTCTTAATGTTCTTAAAGACTTCTGTCAGGGCTCCGACAATCCATCCCCATTCGAATCATGAGTCTCTAGCCGCATCTCTCAGAGTTTTTAAAAAATCATTTATTAGGAGTGAACATGTCGGTGTTACCTGGGTGCAGCCAACTCTAAGATCATTAATTTCCCCCTTGACCATACACCCCCTGGATGTATATTCTCCAACGGAACACATTCATAGCCAAGAGTCATCAATCATGCTCTCCGGTAATAATCTTGCCCGCCAGAAGCTTCGGCTGCCTAGCAATTATCTAAGGTATGCATTACTCCCCCAACTCCCTTTCTGCTGACAACTCTTAAAGACCAGAGAAATATTTTTGAGTTGACAACTTACCTGGCTCTGCCAACCACAACCGTCTGAGCCCAGGGTTGCATGATCTCCAAAAAAGAGCCGTAATCAAAGAAACCGCTCAGCCACTGGCCCTTCTGAGCTACAAAGTTGGGGAGAAAAGGAGAAATATTAAGAAGACTGGAAGCTTACTTGGTGCCATGGAAGATCTTGGTTTGGAGAACAGAAGAGAAGACTTGAGTTCTACTGGAATGGTGAATGTTCTTTCCGTATTCCCAAAGGTGTTTTTCCCTCGCAAAAGGCAACTGGTTTGTTTTTTTAACTTGAAGCTTCTTCAGAACTGAAGAAACTTTTTGGAGGAGAAGCAAAACGCCTTCAAAGAAAAACAAAGAAAGTCCAAAAACAGCACCTTTGGGACAACCATGACCTGGATGGCTGAGAATCTCCATAGATATCTTTCCAATGTCCAAAATGTCCAGGAAGAAGATAGTAAAGAGAGTTTCCCAACTATCATTTGTCCACTCTTCCCCTCATTCCTTTCTTCTTTTCTATTATGAGACTTGAGAGCTTATCTTGAATGTTTGGACTTCAGTTCCTAGAATTCCCCAGGTAGCAGAGCTGACTGGACAATTCCGGGAGTTGAAGTTCATAGGTCTTAAAGTTGCCAAGATTGGATACCCCTGACCTTTATAAATATTAGGTGCTTTAGAAGCAATGGCTAAGTTTACATAACAGTGAGATCCCCACCGTTTGTTCTTGATGTCCACATTACGGTCTCTGCTTCACTCAGCTTTTCAGTTTCTTAAATATTAGGCAAAATTAAAAACAGAAATGGCATTTTTATTTCCAACAATGCCCTTAGGTTCCCAATAGGTCACTCCAGCATTTTTTAGAAAACAGTGGTGTGTAGCAACAGCCCACTGCTCAGGGGTAGGATTCTACCGGTTCGGCCCGGTTCAGGCAAACCGGTAGCTCCGACGATCAGCTGTGAGCAAACTCGTTTGCTCTGACGATCAGCTGTTGGGTCCACCAGCCTGCCCCGGTTCTAGTCTGTGCTTTATATCCTGGTTTTCAAGCTCAGCTGATTCGTGTGGTACAGTGGATTGCCGCACCTCAGCTGTTTAACACAGAAAGATTGTTGGAGAAGGTCAGTAGCAAATGCTCCGTGCATGCGCAAAGCATGCGCTCACCGAACCAGTTGTTACACCGGTTGAATCGCCCTCCTGTCACTACTATGTTTGTAAATTTGCTTAACTTGTCCAGAAAAAGCCAAAGATCAGCTGGAAACTGACAGGACACAATACTTTTAACTCATTCACTGAATTAACTTATGTACTCCTTTCATAGAATGCACTGACCACATAGGTTGGATTTCAACAACTTAAGTCACTTTAAAACTAACCCAGATTAACACTGTCCTAGCCAATGTATTTTGCAAGTGAATTTGTAACACCTTTTCCTGACTTGTGTAAACGTGTTGTCCGAATATAGCTGTTGGATGTCAAGGAAGAATTTAGTCTATAAATCTTAACTACCTCACAGGGTTGTTGTTGCGGGGAAAATAGGAGGAGGAAAATGCCTTGGATATGTTCACTGCCTTGAGTTATTTATAAAAAAAATAATAATGGTAGGACACAAATAAATAAATAATCATTTAAAACATATACTGGAAGCTTTCAAGAAGAGACTGGACTGCCATCTGTCAGAAATGGTGTCGGGTCTCCTGTTTGGGTGAGGAGGGCTGAACTAGATGACCTACAAGGTCCCTTCCAACTCTTGTTATTCTGTTATTCTTCAAAAAAAAATCTTTATCTAGTCTCTCTTATCAGCTGTACTTCGCTTATTCTCAGAAGCTGACACACACACCTCTCATAAACACCCTGTATCAATTTTGGACTTTCATCCACCCTGCCACAAACAGGTTGGATATCAGCGTACATTTTATCCCGATCACCTTAAGAAACAAACGTCTCATTTTTAACAAATTGCACCAGGAGAGAGATATTAAAATGACAAAACCCGTCTGCCTGCCCTCACCAATGGTTGTCTCTTTAATTTGCTCGTCTGCATAAAAAGAGGGCCATTTATCAGCAGAAAGCATCCGTTATTGTTAAATGATGGGACACAAGGGTAGCAGAGGGAATTTGTGTTGGTTTATATAAATAACTCTACAGGGTGTTTTCCCTCCTCCCCCCTCCTTTCTTTCAAGACACTGCAAGCATTTTTCAAAAGAAATCTTAAGGCATTACAGCTGTTGTTTTTCAAGGCTCTTCAGTTTTCTAAATTACGTGTTATCTTTTAAAGATAAGTTATTAGGGTTCTTCCGCCCAAATGGGCAATGCTGGCAACTAAGACACAGATAATTGACAGTGGCGGGGTGGCAGATTATTTGAGTGCTAATCCACACCACGCAGCCGTCTGGCATATGCTTGAAGGTAATGTTTCTCGACCTTGGCAACTTTAAAATGTTTGGACTTCAACTCCCAGGATTCCAGAGCGTGCTGCCCGGGGAATTGTGGGAATTGAAGTCCAGGCTTCTTAAAGTTTCTGAGGTCACCAAACACTGCTTGAAGGTCTCAGATTTGGCTCTTGGGACCTCTTCCCAAGACAAGGGCTGGCTCAACACCTGGAATGTTTGAGCAGCTGTTGAAATCCTAGAGGCCTAGTGATGTTGCCATTAATCCAGCTACAAAGTGATGTTCAAAATACTGGGTTAGTACAAAATTAGGAGAATCCAAAGCAAGGACCTTCAAAGGCCTCTAGGATCTCAAAGCTGCCCAACCCTTCCGGATGTTGACATTGCCTTTGTCTTGGGAAGGAAGTGTTATTCTGGAGTTTGTGAGAAAATGTGGCTCAACTAAGAATAACAGAGTTGGAAGGAACCTTGGAGGTCTTCTAGTCCAACCCCCTGCTCTGGCAGAAAATGCTATACCATTTCAGATAAATGGTTATCCAGTCTCTTCTTCAAAACCTCCAGTGTTGGAACACCCACAACTTGGGAGGCAAGTTGTTCTACTGATGAATTGTTCTGTCAGAAAATTCCTCCTCAATTCTAGGTTGCTTCTCTCCTTGTTTTGCCTTTTGGTGCTTTGGAGAGTAGGTTGACCCCGTCTTCTCTGTGATAGACCCACAAATATTGGAAGACTGCTATCATGTCACCCTTAGTCCTTCTTTTTATGAAACTAGACGTATCCAATTCCCACAATTATTCTTCGTATGTTTAAGCTTCCAGCCCCTTAATCATCTTGCTACTCTTCTCTGCACCCTTTCTAGAGTCCCAACATCAGAACAGGAATCAGCAGAAATCAAATACAAATCCATGATCTTCTTCCCCCATCCCTGTTAAAGTTGCCAAGTTTGAAAAAAATCTCTCTAGTAGTGGATAAAGAGGCCGGACTAGGAATAGAGAAAGCTGAGTTCTGGTCAGGTTAATGTTGAAGAACACAACACGAGACCCAACTGGTTCTAAACATTGATTCCAACTTTCTCTCTTGCCACTACCTTGAATTGTCTTTCTCTGAATCTTCCAATGCACAGACATTGTCTAGAAAACCATTGCAAAAAGAAAAGAAGAAGAAGGAGAAGGAGAAGGAGAAGGAGAAGAAGAAGAAGAAGAAGAAGAAGAAGAAGAAGAAGAAGAAGAGAAGGGGAGGGAAGGGAAGGGAAGGGAAGGAGGAAGGAAGGAAGGAAGGAAGGAAGGAAGGAAGGAAGGAAGGAAGGAAGGAAGGAAGGAAGGAAGGAAGGAAGGAGCTCAGTGTCTTCCCTTTTCTGTTTTGCAATAATTGTGAAAAAGTCCTTTCTTTTCCCCAAAGCCAAGTGCAAAACCAATTAAAAGTGGAGATGTAGGGACGCCAACCTTTGCTGACTCCGACAGAATGGAAAGTGTTTTATCAAGCCTAAACTTGAAATTACTATGTTCTAATATACCCGTTTGCCCTCCACGCACATACACCCCGGTGTAAAACGTGGCCATCTATTTTAAAATTATCTCTTCATCGGAGGGTCCAGAGCTGATCCTTTCGATTCTGGGGCCTCGTGTTGAGCGTCAGTTTGAAGAATATCACGGTGCTATCTCTCCTAATAAACGGCTTTAACTTTTCACCTAAGAGATCTCTCCCTTAACTTATCGGGTAAAATCATCTGCTTCCCTCAACGCCTCTACTAAATTAGAAACCAAAGTCACTCCATTTGGAGGATGCAGACTCAAGACAAGGCAGATTAATTGCCAGCAAGATGATTTGGGGAGGGGAGAAGCAAAGGAGGGGAAGAACATTAGACTCCAAATTGTCAGGGGGAAAAAAAAAATCTACCCTCATCAACGGTTTCATTCTAAGTAGGAACCAGAAGGCTTTGGAACTCCCTGGTTCATATTTCGATTTGTGGGAGAAATTTGCCAATTTGCATACAAAATACTGGTAGTCCTCCACTTACAGCCACATGACCCCAACGTTTCTGTCGCTAAGCGAAACAGTTGTTCAGTGAGATTTGTCCTTCCTTGCCACATTTGTTAAGTCAGGGGTCCCCAACCACCGGGCCCCGGACCGGTCTCGGTCCGTGGAACATTTTCTACCGGGCTGCCGGTTTGCTGGGCGCCACCATCTTGTTTCGATGAGAAAGTGCTTCCGGGTGAGCTTTTCCGGTTGGAAAGCGGCGTTTGAGTCCTGAAGGAATCCTCGCGCCTTAGTTTCATAGAAGGGGGGGGCGGCTTCGGACGAAACTAAGGCGCAAGGATTCTTTCAGCACCCAAGGCCAGGGGAGCCGAGCGACCGTCCCGAAGCCGTCCCGAAGCCCATCGACAAAGGTACAAAGGAGGAGTTGAAGGTGGCAGGGAGAAGCGGGGGACGGCTGGCTAGCCGGTCGCTCGGCTTGCCTTGCCTTGTCATGTGTGCTGATGCTGGTACTGGGCTGCGGATCATTTTGTGATGCCAGTACTGGGCCGTGGCACAAAAAAGGTTTGGGGCCACTGTGTTAAGTGAATCACTGCAGTCGTTAAGTTAGTAACACGGTTGTTAAGTGAATCCGGCTTCCCTATTGGACTTTGTCAGAAGGTTTGTCATGCGACTCCAAGCCTCCGCGACCATCATAAATATGAATCGCTTGCCAAGCAGTCAAATTTTGATCACATGACCAGTTTCCAACAAAGTCAATGGAGAAAGTCAGATTCACTTAATTACCTCATGATTCATTTAACATTTAGGGCAAAAAAAAAAAAAAAGTCATTAGAATCAGATTTAGCCATGTGATGTTTTACTGAAGGACTGCGTTGCTTCGAGTTTGAAGTTCCAGTCCCAACTGTGGTTGTAAGTGAATATCTGTATCTAGTGTTCCAAGAGACTGCTTCAAACTCAAATCGCTTCCAAAATGGGGAATGCAGCCCATTTTACAGAAAGCACCATTCAGTATTTCAACCAACAGCATTCATGCACTGTCGAGCTGCATTAAAGTAAATATTTCCCTCGCTTAGAAATTGCGCTTTTGAACCACGAGCTTGAAATAAATCTCGCCTCATCCATCGTATTTTTCATAGTTTCAGATCTTCTCTACTGTTTAAAAGTAGCTGCTTAAATCTGGCCTGCAATGTTATTGAGATGCAAGAAAAGATCTGCAATTTTTCCTTTCCAAAATATTAGCGTGTCTCATTACATCAAACTGAGTTAAAAAAACAAAAAAAAAACCTAGTCTAGAATATATAAACAACACAGACGTCTGGAAACTTAAACCTGCAGGCAGTCTGAAGCAATTTAATAAAGAGTCCCATGAACAGGAATCATAAGATAAATAAATATCTCACAGGACATCATATTGCACTCGTATCTGAAGCACCGAGGTGCTTCCAGGTTGAAAGGATTATGCCAGTGATGTCAATATTGCCTGAGGTGACACCCTGTTAGGGGTTCCTTTCATGTGTCCAGCAGGAGCTGGAGCGAAGGACAAGAGCTCAACCCACCCCACAGCAGCACTTTGGTTTCAAATGCGAGCTTGCTAACCTCCAAACCCAGCCTCCTCACCATGCAAGCCACCAGGCTCCTATTACAGAACATATAATTGTGTAGAGTGTTTTAGGATGCATATTCTGTGACTTTACTCACTCATTCCCCTTGTCACTTCTTGATTGGACTGCTGAAATGCACTCCACAAAGGGCTGCCCTTGAAAGATTATCCAGTAATTCCGATTCCATCTATGGTTGTAAGTCGAGGACTACCTGCATTTGTCAAGCTCGCACTGTGCTTTCACTGTTGCAACCATTATCGCTTCTCAGCTTGCCAACGAACCCCAGGGGGGAAGGGAAGGGTGAGATGGAATGTAGGCTGTAGAATGTAGGCTCAAGAAACCCAGGCGTGAGAGCCAAGGACGCTTCTGCAAAAGTTTGCCAAAAGCAGAGACTTCTTCTCATAACAATATAATGATATTCAATTGGACAATGTGACCTGCCCTCATAGGGGGAGGAAGAATCATATACTTTTCACTAGCTCAATACCCGCGCTTCGTTACGAAACTATGTGGTCGGGCTTACTTTTTGGGGAGGAAAATAAGAGGGGGGGGAAATTCTGCCTCTGCCTACCAGCCTCCATCGGTATTCATCTGGCTAGCATCCTGTCTATGTGTGAGAGAGTTGAGGGCTCTTTGGAAACTGAAACAGTATTTGCTGTGTGACACGAAGACAACAAGGAGCCTAGGCGTGGCTTAGTTCAACTGTTCTGTATTAAAGCTGCTTGATGCTGTAAAACTGAAACTGAAATTCCTCTCCTCTGCTTGTGTTTTGCATTTGGAACAGATTTCTTTTCAGGTGGGGAGGGGGAGTAGAACTCCTTAGCATCAGGAGTGTTGGGAGTGTTGGGATTCAATTTTTTTTTACTACTGGTTCTGTGTGTGTGGCTTGGTGGGCGTGGCAGGAGAAGGATACTGTAAAATCTCCAGTCAGAGGTGGTATTTGCCGGTTCTCCGAAATACTCAAAATTTCCACTACCGGTTCTCTAGAACTGGTCAGAACCTGCTGAATACCACCTCTGAATTCAGAGCATGTTAATAATAATATAGGAAATACTAATTCTCTGATGGTCATTTCGAAAAATCCTTTCTTAGTGAGCACCTAGAAGCCAAGAGGAAGATTCGTGCCAAATTTCAAGTTTGTAGGCTTTGCGGTTCTGGAGATTTTGTGATAAAGCGTGAGTGGTATTTCGTTTTTATATAGATAGATTATGTGGGTTTGCGGGGGAATTAGGTAGATCTGGTTTTGCCCTCATCAGTGCAGAAATGATGTACAGTACTCAATTCAGTTTTGCATTAAGAAATTGGATTGTCTCGACCGGGCCTGCTTTGGTTGGGTTTCTCAGTCGGAACGTTGACAGGATTGCTATTAACTTTGCAGTAGGCCACCCAAAGTTACTTGATTATAAGATGAGTGTCAACTCATAAAATATTTCTATGGTCTTTTTAGAGTGGCCAACAGAAAGGGAGCGGGGAGCAGTGCAGCAGCTTGCAAAACCGAAACTGCATTCCATAAATGTTTTCAAAGATAGGAACTAGGTGACTGAAGTTTCTTCCACCTAAAATTCTAACTGGAGAGCATGATTGATGACTCTGGGCTATGGATGTGTCCCATTGGAGGATATGAATTACGATACACCCAGGGGGTGGGGGAAAACCAGGGTCAAGGGTGACAATGAGTGATGTGTCTCAGAGTCAGCTAGCTGTCAGGATTCTGGCGGTTTAAATCCTTTTTAAGTTTTGAACGTTTAGCTCGAGACTTATGGTTTCAATGGGGGTAACTGCCAGAATCCTGACAAGGAGCAGCTTTATGAAATATGAAAAAGGATAAATAATTGGAGTGGTATCAAACATAACGTCCCCCTTCCACACTGTGTCCCAGATGGGATCCACCTTCTGAAGTCCACATACTTGGGTGAGGTCGTCCAGCAAGCATCCAGCGAGGATCGTAGGGAGCCTTGGTGGGAAGGAAATCAATTGTTCTGTCTATCGGATCCTTCACAATGAGCATCGGGACTGGACTGAACACGCTCTAATACAAAAGAAACAAGCCAGAAAGCAACAACATTACACATACTTATACTTCGAATTTTTCAAAATATCCATCCTGGAGAAAGCCACGTCAGATAGAAATCATCTGTCTTGTTCTCTGTTTGGAGGGAGGATCCCACTTTGGGGATATTATTAATACAAGTAGTCCTTGACTTACAATTGTTCATTTAGTGGCCAAAGTTCCAACGGCACTGAAAAAAGTGACTCATGACCGTTTTGCACACTTTAAGACCACTGTGGCATTCCCATGGTCACATGATCAACATTCGGATGCTTGGCAACTGGCATGTACAGATAACAGATAATCAGAGTTGGAAGGGACCTTGTAGGAGTTTTCATCAGGTCTTCTGACTGTTGGTTGATGTTCATGGCTGTGAGATGTATAAATTGTTTAAATAAAGAAACAAGGGGAGGAAAGCATACCTTTGGCATGTATGAGAGCCACTGCAGAATGGTGTAGACACCTTCGAAGTCATCACACACAGTGCTGTGGGTCACTCCATTGTTATGCATGATCTGGATACCACCCAACTGGTTGTTAGAAGTGTACACCTCTCTTCCAAGCACCTGTGCAAAGAAAGGGGCAATAAAAAGAAAATTACCAGATTTTTTTTTTATAGCATTCAATGAGCTTTAAAATGCTTTTCGGGGGGGTTCCTCCTACTTATAGAAAACCAACAAAGTGGCTAATACAGCATGCATTAGAATATATGAAGAAAAAACAAGACAACCGTATGCAATGAAATTCTTGTATGACAATGTTTGTATATCCAGTCCAGGAAAAGGGAAAGGACAAAGGACAGGAGGGGAGGGGAAGTGGAAGAGGAGGGGAGGGGAGGAAAGTGGAAGAAGAGAAGGGAAGGGAAGTGGGAGAAGGGAAAGGAAGGAAAGGAAAATGGAGGAAGGAACGGAAACTGGGAGCAGCGAAGGGAAAGGAAGAAAAGTAGAAGAAGGAAAGTGGAAGAAGAGAAGGAAAGAAAAGTGGAAGAAGGAAAGAGAAGGGAAGGGAAGTGGGAGAAGGGAAAGAAAGGAAAGGAAAATGGAAGAAGGAATGGAAACTGGGAGCAGCGAAGGAAAAGGAAGAAAAGTGGAAGAAGGAAAGTGGAAGAAGAGAAGGAAAGAAAAGTGAAAGAAGGAAAGGAAAGTGGAAGAAGAGAAGGGAAGAAAAGTGGAAGAAGGAAAGAAGGGAAGGGAAGTGGGAAAAGGGAAAGGAAGGGAAGGGGAAGAAGAGGAGAAGGAAGGGAAGGAGAGGAGAGGGGAGGAGAGGAAAATGGACAAAGAGAAGGGAAGGATAATGGAAGAGGAGAAAGGGAGAAGATGGAAGGGGAGGGGAGGGTAAGAACAGAAGGGGAAGGGAAGGGAAAGAGGAAGGGACGGGACCCGCAGATTCCTAATTTTCACATTTTACACTGATACAATCGTTTTTAAAAAATCCTCCTTGTTGTACCGCCAAGAACAAGTCAGAGCATCACATCTACTCTTCTGAAGCAAACAGCTTCAGAGGAACAGACTACCTGGCTGAAATCCACCTTACCCACCTGGCTCCAGAAAATAAAAATAAAAAAAGGGGGGGGGTGGGAATATCACACCAGGCAAACCTGCACAACCCCCTCGAGTTTCCTTGGAAGGCGCTTCCAAGCAGGCGCCTCTGACCACCAGCCTCCGTGCACAGGGCCCGTCTCCTAATCTCCGCCAAGCGCCAGGCACCGCCGCCGCATTTCTCATTCCCCCGCTGTCTCTTCCCATTTGCCCTCTCCCTGACTGATACACTGATCTCTCGGTCACTCGGGTTTCTGCTCTGCTGGGTCCATATTACTAATAACACCTCTGCCACGGCCAGTTTACCTCATGAAAGCAGGAGCACATCATTACAAAATAAACTCATAATTTTGACATTCGAGCAAATACACGCCATTTGTTATTTTTATGGCTCAAGTCTTTCGAACAGGCAGCGGGCATTATATACCTGTTTCATTTAGATTTTATCAACAACAGGGGAAGGGGGGAAAAATAAATAAAACAAGAACAAAGAAAAAGGGGAAAAGAAAAAAAACCCCACCACTGCATGCTCTCCAAAACAAAAACAGACCAGAAAATGTTGGTGGTTTAGAATGGCACCCTGAAGTTTCTCCTCCCTAAAATGGCTGCTGAAATTTGCCCAAGGGTGTTGCCAGGCCCCCTTCAGCTAAAACAGGAGAATTTGGGTTTTGTTTTGCGGGGTTTTTTTGGGCCAAGTACATTACAAGAACACTTGGAGAGCAAGGGTTGGGTCACACCCACAAAATGGCCACTTACGACCATAATTGAGCCCGGAAGTATGGTCGTAAGTCATACCGGTCATTATGTGGGTCACCATGCAACTGCACCCAATTTTACAATCTTTTTTACAGCGGTTGTTAAGCAAATCCATTGTCCACGAAGGGAATTTGGGAGCACAGACCAGAAGCAAATGTCGGTTTCCAGGGGAGAATAACGTCGTTAATTGGGGGGGGAGGTTGTCATGTGATCACGGGAAGCTGCAAATGGCCATAAGTGAGGACCAATTGGCGAGTGTCCAAAATGTGGTCATGTGACCATTCCCTCTGTATGTGGAGGGGGGGGGAAGCTTGAAATCCAGGTTGTAAGTGGCCCTGGGGAGATCTGTCAGAACTTTGAATGGTCACTAAGCAACTGGTCGTAAGTTGAGGACTACCAATACAGGTAGACCTCAACTTACAACAGTTCATTCAGCGACCATTCAACATTACAACAGCACTGAAAAAAGTGACTTATGACCAATTTTACACCGTTGTCCCATTCTCATGGTCACATATTTATATTCAGATGCTTGGCAACCGACTCGTATTTATGACGGTTGCAGTGTCCCAGTGTTGTGGTTCGCTGGCAGCAGGTGTGGATGGCTGAGGTCTTGGAGAGCGAGAACTCAGATGAGGGGCCTGCGTGTGATGCAGGGATGAGGCCAGGACCATCAGGGAGTGGAATGCTGGCTTCGGAGATTGTGGAGGCTGGCAGCAATGATGAAGAGCACCCCGAGGAGCCTGTGCCCAGTGTGCATGCACACAGGGCTGCTCGAACGAAAGAGCAACTGCAGCAGCACAGGTGACTCGGGAGTAAGGCTGCAAGGTGATGGCCCCTCCCTTAAGGGATAAAAGCCAGCCCTCAGAGGTGGGATTCTTTACGGGAAGCAAATAACCTTTTCCACTCAAGCCTTGTGGACATTCAGAATATCTTGGTTGGTGTTTGGAGACTCTTTGTGTTTGAAATATTTCACAGTAACTTTATCTAGTGTTCTTGGCAGCCTTGCACAACCTTGGCAAGGCTCGTTCTTATCAGAGACAATTAGTTTGAAACAGCCTTTTAACCGGGAAGGAACTGAATTCATAAAGAATTATTAAAAGGTTTTGCTGTTACCTCCTTTTCGTGTTTGTTTCCTTGGAACAAGGTTTGGGTCTGAACACCCAGGGTCATGCGATCCCCTTTTGGGACCTTCTGATAAGCAAAGTCAATTGGGGGGAAGCCAGATTCACTTAACAACCAGGTGACTAATTTAACAACCGTGGTGATCCGCTCAACAAACGTGGCAAGAAAAGTCGCAAAATGAGGCAAAACTTACCACAAATTTCTCACTTAGCAACATAAACTCTGGGCTCAATTGTGGGCGTAAGCTGAGGACTACCTCTATTGGGGAAGCTACCCTTTAGGAACATATCTGCCATGGTGGGCCAGGGAAGTCAACACCACATCCCTTGGCCATAAAGGGAATTATGATGAATGATTGATGCTCAGCCGGCATTTTATTTCAACGATTATCTGCATTCAGAATTACACCTATGATTCAAATCTCTCTCCTTCCTATTTCTAGACAAAGCTTTTTCGCAAGTTCAGTGTAACCTCCCAGCAGACTGGTTTTATCCCAGCGAAGCAGGAATGGGAGTTTCATCACTGGAAGCTTTCAAGAAGAGACTGGACTGCCTTTTGTCAAAAATGGTATAGGGTCTGCTTGGGGGGGGGGGGGGGGTCGGACTAGATGACCTACAAGGTCCCCTCCAACTCTGTTAATCTGTATCTGTATCCTAACCCTGTTTGGGGTTTATGGAAGGGGTATCAAACTCGATTTCATTGAGGGCTGCATCAGGGTTGTGTTTGACCTCGGGGCGGGGAAGTGGGCATGGCCAGGGTAGGCATGGCCAGCTTAACATCATTCATGTTGGCGCCTGTGGTGGCCCAAGTACTCTGCCAGCAAAAACAGGGTCCCGAACTCCGTTTTCAGTTGCGATGGCCTCCTGCAGCCCTCTGCCAGTGAAAACGGAGCTCAGGAGGGCCCTCCCGAGCTCCATTTTCACAGGTAGTGGGTTGCAGGAGGCCATCACAGCTGAAAATGGAGCTTGGGACCTAGTTTTCACTGGCAGAGGCACCGCGAGCCGGTCCCTCACTGTTTCCAGAGTGGCCAGATCTAAGCACCCTGATCTGGCCCAAGGGCCTTGAGTTTGATAGCCTTGGCTTATATGGGATTCTATCCTTCCCCACAGGCTCTTCATCAGCATCCGCCGGCTGTCTTCCCACAACTCAGCCTGAAGCCGGGCTGCTGCCTCTGCTATCAAAACACGGAGACAAGTAAATATGGCAGCCTCTCAACGGTGCTTCCCTGAAAGCATCCTGATGCACTGGGGTGGAGGTGGGAGGGCCTATTTGTCTTGGAACTCCAAAACAGAATTTAAAGGGCAGCAGCAGACAGTATATATTAGACCACTTTCGCTGCTTGTCAGCAGCAGTAAACTGGAGGGTTGCTGCAGTCTCTCACTAAGTGGCGTCTGCAATAACAGTTCCCTTTTGCTTCCAGCAGCTCCTGGACCTGTTGGCCGGGGATGGAAATCACAGCAGCATTTTAAAGAAAGGAAGGAAGGAAGGAAGGAAGGAAGGAAGGAAGGAAGGAAGGAAGGAAGGAAGGAAGGAAG
>NW_020769354.1:4607496-4609996 GCF_900518735.1 Pseudonaja textilis
CATGGTTAATCCAGCCAATTCCACATTCCATTTTGCAAGCCATGTTTGCTTGTGGGTGACCAACACCAAGTGAAGACAGGGGGACTCGCGATCTGTGAGAAATGCATTACAAACATGTTTGTGCACACACACTTCCACAAATCCGTCTACTTTTCATCAGCGATACCTTCCTGCGTCTGGGAAGGAAACAGGGTTTTACCGACGCAAGTGTTCTGTGTCACTTCTTTATTTTAAACACTATTAAACACAAAGCTAGGAGGATTACTAACACCTCAGAGGACTGGTTCAAGGTTCAAAAGGCCTGAACATCCATTTGTAGAGTTCTGCACTTAGATTGCCGTTTGTATGTGTGTGTGTGTGTGTGAAGCAAATGTACAAGGCCCATTACTTGCACATGGAAGATGCATTTGAGGGATTCAGACAGACTTCCACACAAATGAGCCAGCCATTTGCTTCAGCTGCCAAGAGACAATTGATTCTTGGGCTGGATCAACCGAGGTACAATGTCGAGGTCATGGGAAGTGATCTGTTCTATGTTGCATTGGTGAGGCTGCACTGGCATACAGGTCGTCCTCGAGTTACAACCACAATTGTGCTCAAAATTTATGCGGCTAAGTGAAACATTTGTTAAGTGAGTTTGCCCCATTGTTACGACGTTTCTTGCCATGGTTCTTAAGTGAATCATTGCATTTGTTAAGTTAGTAACACGATTGTTAAGTGAATCTGTCTTTCCCCATTGACTTTATGTCAGCATTCCAGAAAACCTCCACTCCAACAAATAACTCTGAGGCAGATATTCTCTCAAAGGTTTCTTGTTATTAGAGTGGTAAACTGGCACACCTGGGAAATCCCGAATCTGAAAGTTCTGGGTTTCCTTGCAATAAGTAAAAAACTACAAATCCACCCCCTACACCTCTCATGGCATCACATGCCCCAATCACCATCCGTACCAACTTGAGACATCCCCTCACCCAGGTGCAGAAACCACATGACCTTGACTTAGAAGAAGAATGCTATTATATCTAATCACATACACTCCAAGAAATTCCCCCCTCACATTTTCCCAGGCTCAAGAATGTGGCAGTGTGGAAGCGTCTGGTCTCAATATGGCTTCCAAAGCTGACACTTTGCTTGTGAGAAGGTTGCAAAAGGGGATCACGTGACCCCGGGACACTGCAACCATTATAAACATGAACCAGCTGCCAACCATCCGAATTTTGATCACATGAGCATGGGGATGCTGCAATGGTCGTAAGTGGGGGGAAACGGTCATAAGTCACTTTTTTCAGTGCCATTGTAACTTTGAAAAACCATAAGTCACTAAATGAACTGTTGTAAGTCGAGGACTACCTCTACTCCTTTGGCCCCCACTGTCAAAAAAGGGTGCTGTTGAATTAGACAGAATACATAGGAGAACCACCAAGATGGTGAGGGGCTTGGAGGCTAAGTCCTACAAAGCGCATTATCCTACTAGGTAACATCATCAGTGCAAGGGAGTGTGAGGTTTGGTCTCTGTTTATATACAGCAGTTTGCCCTGCCGATGTTGGCGGGGATGTGATATTCTCCTTGGTATTTCCTTGATTAGGTTATTGTTTTCTCCTTGGTTGTTTACCTGGTGTTAATCCTTGCTTATCTGAGCGTATGCCGCTGGAGGGAATGTTTCCTTCTTAGCTTTTTTTTATTGTCCCTTTTGAATGGTGTGTAAATGTGGCTTGTCTCTGTGTGTCCACTGATGGCAAAACAAGGAGCAAATACCACATTCACTAGCACTGATTACGTTACTTGGTCGGGTAATGAGACACGAAAACAACTAAGTTCAGAGGGACTCTAAGTTTCGTCTGGTCTTGTTCATAGGCACTATGGTAGTCTAAATAGAGAAAACTAAGAGAAGATATTTAAAGGGCCATAGCAGAGAAGAGGGTAGGGATTTATTCACTGTAGTGCCTAAGAGCAAGACCAGCACCAACAAACTCTGGAGTCTTTAGTGGCCTCTGAACTTAGTTGTTTTCTTGCAGATGTTTTGTTATCCGACTAGGTCAGCGGTCGCCAACTGTTGGGCCATGGCCCACTGGTAGACCGTGAGAAAATTTTGGTGGGCCACAGAGAAATCTCACCCCCAGAGCACCCCCACAAAGCAATTAATCTAGGCTGCGCAGAAACATAAGGCTGCGCCACCCAAATGGCCCACGGGAACCTCCCTGCAAACTCATTCCTCACCCAGCAAACTTGCCTGCTAAATTGCTATTTTTCCTTTTTCAACCATCAGCTGTTTTGCTGTGCCTGGAGATTTAGATTAGCTAGGAAGCAGGAAATGGTTGCACTTCTTGCTTTCCAGCTAGTCTTTAGATCTTCGGCTCTGCTTTTAAGCACAGCCAAACCTCCCTTAGGACTGAAGGTTCTATTATTCAGTGCAGACTCACGGCAAGCAAATTTGAGAGACTGAGCGAGCCGATGGCAGATAGATAGATCACTGAATGATTCTGTGAGCAACTCAATCTG
>NW_020769354.1:4614996-4621543 GCF_900518735.1 Pseudonaja textilis
ATCCTCTGCCATTCTCTTCTCCTTTTGCCAAATTAGCAGTTCAGGCTTATTCTTTCAATGAAGTTGTACTTTGTTTTGTTTGATGTGGTATGGGGTGTTGTGAATATATTATTTTCCTTGTGTTTTCCACTTGGGTAAGAGGTTGAAAGAAAATGAATATCTGACAGGGGTAAAGAGTCGATAAATAAATAAAGCCATCCATCCATAACTTGAGTTCACAGCCGTATGGGTGGATGTGATACCGAGGGTGAATTATGGAGCATGTGATCACTCCAATTAGAGCCTTCTGGTCATTATTTAAATCTCACCAGGAATGGACTATAATGACTCTGCAGCTTTGATATCAGGTTGAGCAGCAAATAATGCGGATCATTGGTTGCTTCTGTTCCCTAGCAGATTGCCGGTGATCCAAATCAAGCCTATTAAATTCTTCGATTTGTAATTTTTCTGGTCTTCCTTCTAATCTCATACAGGTAATCCTCGACTTACGACCACCATTGAGCCCAATATTTCTGTTGTTGTTGTGGTTCGCCGGCAGCCGGTGCAGCGGAATCAGACAGTGGAGAAGAAAGGGGACCAGACAGGGAGACTGGAGAGGACTTGGGTGAGAGTCCTAAGTCTGATGCAGGGATGGGACCAGGAACATCTGGGAGTGGGGTAGTGACTCCGGAGCCTTCGGAGTCTGGCAGCAGTGAAGCAGAGGACCCGGGGGAGCCTGTTCCCAGTGTGCGTGTGCACAGAGCTGCTAGAAGGCAAGAGCAGCTGAAGCAGAAGGGGCGACTCAGGAGTAAGGCTGGGAGGTGATTGCCTCTCCCATAAGGGATAAAAGTCAGCCCTCGGTGATGTGCTCTTTTCAGGAAGCAAAGTAGTTCGATCATCGTCCTTGAAGCTCTGTGTCCTTTGGTTGGTTTTTGTTCTTGTACTTCGATTGGTTTCTTTTATAGTTAATTGTATAGTTCTGTTTTTGGCAGCATTCCACAGAACTGAAAGGTGTGTGCTTATCTTGGGGGACTGTTTAAGATTAGTTCTGGCTGGGAATGAAAACAATTCCCAGCCTTCCAATAAAATAGGTTTTACTTTTAAAACAAGTTTGTGATTAATTACAATTGACGAAGCCTGGGTCAGAACAATTGCCAGTTGAGACAGTTGTTAAGCGAGAGGAAATAACGATGGCCGTATTTGATAACACCGTCAACCAAAAAAAAAACATAGCGTGGGTTGAGGGGTACAGGTACTCTTTGACTTACAACAATTCGTTTAGTGACCGTTCGAACTGACGGCACCGAAAAAAATTCAATTTATGACCTTTCTTCACATTTATGACCATCCCTGTAGACATGTGATCCAAATCAAGGTGCTTGGCAACTGGTTCCTATTTATGACGGTCGCAGTGTCCTGGGGTCACGCCACCCACTTTTGCAACCTTCTGACAAGCAAAGTCAATGGGGAAGCCCAGATTCACTTAACAAGCATTTTAGTAATTTAATAAGTGCAGTGATTCACTTAACAACTGTGAGAGAGATTTTGGAATGGATGACTGAGGAATTCTGGGAGTTGAAGTCCACAAGTCTAAAAATGGCCAATTTGGAGATCCCTGCTTTAGAGCTTCAACCTAAAAGCCTTGAATGTGGAGGCTATATCTGGCCTACCAAACATCCACTCTATGGTAGTACCTGCCATAGCTGGAACTCTATGATCCTGCCATAGCCAGCATGCCATCCATAGAGTCACATTTCTCATGCTATGTAGCCCTGGTCCATTCAGCCCAGCACTATGGCTGACAATACAGAGAGTTCTCAACTTGCGACCCCATTTAGGCCATGAATTTTCATTACTAGGCATAGCAGTTAGAAATAGCAATAGCATTTAGGCTTATATACAGTGGTGCCATGAACTAGAGGTGGAGAAGCTCTTGCCTCACAATCAGGAAGCTGTGAGTTCGGTTCTAGGAAGAGGCAGATATTTCCCTCTCAGGGCACGTTGAGAATATATCTGCTGAATATAACTCTGCATTGACGACAGGAAGGGCATCCGTCCAGTAAACCCCCAGCTCCATTCAGTTGCCCAGACTCCACACCGCAAGGGATTATGGGTCATTAAAAGGAGATGATGATGATTTAGGCTTATATAGCACCCCGTAGAGCTTTATAGCATTCTCTGGGCAATTTACAATGTAGAAACATTATATATACATACACACACACATACATACATACACACACACACACACACACACACACACACACACACGTACATATACATGTACATGTACATGTACATGTATAACAATCTGGGTCCTCATTTTACTGATCTCAGAAGGATGGATGACCGAGTCAGCCTTGAGCCTGTCAGGATCGAACTCCAGGCTGTGGGCAGAGTCTGCCTGCAATACTGCACTTTAACCACCATGCCACCAGGGCTCGAGGTGAGTCACACCCGATTTTATAAGCTCTTTTTGCCTCAGTTGTTAAGCAAATCACTACAGTTGCTAAGTGAATCAGGAGACTGTTAAGCAAATACAGTTTCTCCTATTAGCTTTGCTTGTTGGAAGGCAGAAGGGAAGGTCAGAAATAGTGATCACATGACCCTGGGATGCTAACGACCATCATAAATACATGCCAAGTGCCAGAATTTTGATGCTCTGTCCATGGGGATGCTGTGATGGTCGTAACTGTGACGACTGGTCATAAGTCACTTGTTTCAGTGCCACTGTAACTTTGAACAGTCCTTAAACAAATCAGCTGTGGTGGTGCAGTGATTAAAGTGCAGTCCTGCAGGCTACTTCTGCTGGCTGCCGGCTGACTGCAATTTGGCAGATTGAATCCCACCAGGCTCAAGGTTGACTCAACTTTCCAACCTTCTGAGGTCGGTAAAATGAGGACCCAGATTGATGGGGGTCATATGCTGACTCTGTAAAAACTGCTTAGAGCAGGGGTCGCCAACCTTTTTGGACCCCAGGGACCCCCAAACTCATACTTTTAAATCCCGCGGACCACTAATATGAATTTTAACTGATGGTGGCTGCAGGAAAAAAAGTCTGCAGGAAAATTCCCCACCCCATTTTCCTACCGATTGATCATTCTTTATGTGGGATCGCCGGATATCGATTCCAGCTCCATTCTCAGGAGGAGGGAGAGAGAGAGAGACTTTTGGCTTCGTGCAAGGAAAGCAGCAGAAGCAGCAAAAGTCTTTCTTTCTCTCCCCCAAACTCCGCCAGAAGGGCGCAGCCTCTTGGAGCAGGATGCCTTGCAGGGTCCCAAAGACTCATTTCTGGCAGAGTTCAGGGGAGAGAAAGAAAGACTTTTGCTGCTTTCCTTGCGTGCAGCCAAAAGCAGAAGAAAGAAGCAGCCCGGTGACCAGGATGGGCGCGTGGGGCGAGTGAGGCAAGTTCCCCCGGTCCGCCTTTCCCCCCGTCTCCTCCCTACCTTGTGTTGTTCGCAATGCAAGCGACACAAGCCTTGTGTTCCTGCGGGCCATGTGGGTGGTGCAGCCTTGTGTTCCCGCACACAACTGCTTTGGGGAGTGCTTTGAGGGTGCCATTTCTCTGTGGACCACCAAAATTTTCTCGTGGTCCATTAGTGGTTCCCGGCCCACTGGTTGGCACAACCACTGGCTTAGAGCACTGTAAAGCACTATAAAACGGTGTATAAGTCTAAGTGCTATTGCTACTGCTCGTAACTCAAGGACTACCTATATTACTCACCATTGGCCACTTTTTGGAGAACCCCGGTGTAAAAGCTGCATGCTGGATTCCCACTGAATCGCAGCTTATCCCTCCCCAGCAAAGGCACCAAATCAAGATATCTTGGACTGACTTGGTCCTTGGGCTGCCCAAATTCTTCAGCCAAGATTCTATCGCCCGAACACCGGTTCTTAAAAAACACAACTCGCACAAGCGAATCTTCCCCCACCCACCCCACCGCCCGCCCAGGGGCCAAACCGATGCATCTCCATATTTTTTTTTTTGTATTTTTTAAGTGCATTGCTTAACTCTCGGCGCTGATCCCTTCGCATCAAAGGAAAGTTCTCCATCTCCTTGAACCTTTGGCTCAGGGTACCACACAATAGTCACAACGTTCCCCTCCAATCTTTGTCGTGGCTGTGCTGAAAATCCCTGGAATCAGATTGCTACCCAAAGAAAGAAAAATAAAAGTGGAATTGCCCTTCCCTCGCCCCCCCCCCCCCCCCCCCGCCCCCCGCCTCCCCCTTTTCTTCCCCCCCCCCCCCCCCCACACACACAATCCACTCTGCCTCCGTCTCTAATTCAAGGGCAAATTGTTTCTCTCTCCTGCTCACAAGAACTGGGCTCTTGAGCATAAATTTCAAACAGCTGCTGCCTGGGTGGTGTGGTGATTTAAGAGCCGTAGCCTTTGACTCCTGCTTCCAACCCTGTTTAAAACCTAAAGTGGGATGGCTAGGAGGTTGGGGCATTTTTATCCCCAGGGGGACAATTCATTCAGGTATATTGCACAAAGGCTGCAAACAAGCCAGCCTCGCTTTTCTCTGAAGAGAGGGGGGGGGGGTCATTATTCTGCAGGAGAAACAGCAGGCTGGCCGAGAAGAGCGCATTGATCTAAATAAAACAGAAGCGGGGATTTGGACCGCACAATGGGCCACTCGGCTCGCAGAAGGACCGGGTGGGGGGGACGACACACAACACACAAGGCAAGAGAAAGCTTTCGATTCGCGTCTCGTGCCTTTTCCACGGGATGCGCGTGGGCCGCTGAAAGTGCCTCTTTGAGAGTTGCAGGATCCAATATGGGTTGTTCTCCAGAACCAGTGGTTTAGGCTTCCGAGGTTTCGAAGTCGTGCTGAAGCCCAATCGCGGGGGAATTTCTTCCTCTCTAGAATGTTCTTCCCCGGACCATAATTAAGCACACGCTTAGTTAAAAGAACTCTTCGTTTTATTTCAACGCTGGGAATTATTTTCATTCCCAGCCGGTAATGAGTCCCAAACACTCCCTCGAGATAAGCACCCGCCTTTCTTTGCTGTGAAGTGCTGCCAGCAACGAGAGTGCCAAATGAATTATAAAAAAAAACCAACCGAAGTACAAAGTCCACAAAGAGCTTCAAGGATTCATCTGAACAGAATGAAGGACTTTGCTTCCTGCAAAGATTTCTGTACCTTTGCCTGTCCTTTATACCTTATGGGAGGGGCAATCCCCTCCCAGCCTTACTCCCAAGTCGCCCCTTTTGTTTCAGCTGCTCTTGCCTTCTGGCAGTTCTGCTCACACGCGTACAGGAAACAGGCTCCCCTTGTTCCTCTGCCTCGCTGCTGCCAGACTCCGAAGGCTCCAGAGTCAGCACCCCACTCCCAGATGGTCCTGGCCCCAATTTCTGCATCGGACGCGGGACCCTCATCTGAGTCGTCTCCAGACTCCTGGACTGGTCCCCACCGTTCTTCCGCACGGTCTCATTCCGCTGTCATCTGCACAGGCTGCTGGTGAGCCACAACACAGAATGGGTGAAGATGGGCTATTCTATGCATGGGGTGCCTGGATGTGTTGCAGCTTTTTAATTTTTGTTTAATAGCTGGCCATCAACCCCCCAATCAACAACTGAAGAGCCACAGGACGCAGAACGGCACACAGAATAGCCCAAAGCACCCATTCTAGTGAATGAGAAGTTCCCGGAAGATGGGATCCAGCATGAGTCCAAAAGCTCGTAGATAAAACCTCAGATCCCAGTGATCCACCCAGACGGGATCCTGCAACATTTGCCTTCATTCATTTTTGAGAGTTGTTGTCCAAAGCAATGGGCTGGCTGGGCAGAATTCTGGGAGTTGAAGTCCACAAGCCTTAAAGCTGCCAAGGTTGGAGACCTCAGTTTTAAAAATCATGATCCACAAAAAAAGAAAGGCTTACTTTGTTGAGCGCTCCAGCACCGGTCAAGATTATATGTGAATTTTCCACCTGGATTGTCCTTTGTCCCAGCCGGACAACGTAAGCCCCAATTCCGATGGCACGGCAGGTCACCTAAAAACGAGATAAATCCAAATGTACGTTCAGATAAATTCTGCAAAAACAGGGAGCTCTTGGCGCACCCCATTACATAAATGCAAGGAAGCACCAGAACAGCAATGGGCTGCTTATTGTTGAAGCAGAATGCCCACCTATACTAAAAGAAGCCTCCTCTACGGCCAATGCATTCGCTTCATGAATAACATGCCTAATTTGGCCTGGAGAGCGAAGTGAATGTCTCAAATTCTGGAAAAAGACAACCCTTTATAAGGGGAACAGGTCTGGTGTTCTGGTGAAGGTGCTGGACTGGAAACCAGGAGACTGTGAGTTCTAGGTCTCCCTTGGGCATAAAAGCTGGCTGGGTGACTTCGGGCCCATCACTTCCTCACAACCCAACACAGCTCACAGCATTGTTGTCAGGAAAAGGGGAGGAACGATGTTTGCTACCTTGAGTTGATGGGGGAGGAGAGAGAGAGAGAGGAACATGAAGAAGGAATGCAGGCAGGAAGAAAGAGGGAGGGAGGGAGATGATAGATAGATGATAGATAGATAGATAGATAGATAGATAGATAGATAGATAGATAGAT
>NW_020769354.1:4621901-4708449 GCF_900518735.1 Pseudonaja textilis
GGGAGGAAGATAGAAAGAAAGAAAGAAGGAAGGAAAGGAAAGGAGGAAAGAAGGAAGGAAGGCAAGCAGAAAGAGAGAGGGAGGGGAAGGAAGAAAAGGAAGGAGGGAGGAAGAAAGAAAGAAAGAAAGAAAGAAAGAAAGAAAGAAAGAAAGAAAGAAAGAAAGAAAGAAAGAAAGAGGGAGGGAGGGAGGGAAGGGAAGGGAAGGAAGGAGGGAGGGAGACAGACAGAAAGGAAGGAAGGAAGGAAGGAAAGAAAGAAAGAAAGAAAGAAAGAAAGAAAGAAAGAAAGAAAGAAAGAGAGGAAGGAAGGGAGGGAGGGAGACTAATGATAAATAATCCCCAATTTAGTTGTCCCAATAAAGGACTTGTCAATAAACTCTGAATACCAAGCCATGCCAAACTTATTCCAACCTAAACAAGACTCAAGGTCTTCCAATGATCTGGCTGGGTGCGTCATGCAAAGGGAACCCCCGTTGCACCATCTCCCCAAAACCGAATCCAAACAGCCCTCTCTGATGTCACCACATCTAGTCCACACCGCAAAAATCCTGCCAAGACCTTCTTAGCGTCTTCCACGGTTCCCTCTCTTCCTTAAGCGAGACCCACACGAGAAAGGGCAATGAGCAGCCAGGGCAGAGGTGGGTATTCAGCCGGTTCTGACCGGTTCTGGAGAACCGGCAGCGGAAATTTTGAGTAGTTTGGAGAACCAGCAAATCCCACCTCTGACTGGCCCCGCCCCCATCTGCCTCCCGAGTTCCAGCTGATTGGCTGGGTCTCCTTTGGTTGCCCTGCACAGGAGAACGGAGCTGGAAAGCAGGTCAGTGGGGTGGGGAGGGAATGGGGATTTTGCTAGTAACTTTCCCCCAGGAGTGGGGAGGGAATGGGGATTTTGCAGGATCCTTCCCCTGCCACGCCCTCCAGGCCGGGCCACGCCCACAGAACTGGCAATAAAAAAAATTTCAAATCCCACCCCTGAGCCAGGGCGTAGACGGAAAGAAAGGTTCTGCCAAGGCTTCCAACGGTTTTTCACCTGGCACATTGGAGATCTACCAAAAGTTGCACAAGTAAGCACATCGGCTGGCGTGGGGCCAACACACTTGAAGCCCTGCTGATTACAGCTGCTTGAATCTAGGAGGCCAACGAACGCCTCACCTTCCTAGTCTTCTCCCCTCCCAACTTCACCGTCCCATCTTGCAATTGTGGATTTACCAGGTTAATGGTGATGACCTCTTCATAAGCAAGGGAGGATTCTCCAGCAATCATGCCAGATCCTCGCAGGTTCTCGGTCCCCAGGCCATCTTCTTTCCCAATAATATCTGTAATTTTATACCTGACACGGGGAGGAAGGAAAGATCAGGGAGCAATAGAGGAAACACCCCTCCCCGCACCCACCCCACAAATTTATATTTGGCACTAAGAAGATACGAGTAGTTCCTAGCTGGATTACTATGCAGCATCCTCTGGATCTACACCTACACAACTCACATCCTCCTTGTTGGATTGCTATTGATATTTAATACATAAATAACATTCATTATAGTCGAAGACCAACACAAAAACAAATCGAAACAAACTTAATACAATCCAAAAACATAATCTCTCTCTCTCTCTCTCTCTCTTCTCCCCCTCTCTCCCTCCCTGTTTGTGGGTCTTATGTTCAGGTTAGCCGAAACAATGCACAATTTTTGAACCGCTCACATTAAGAATGCATAAAAAAAAATTCTGGGACACTTGTGGAATTGATATTTCCATGATATTCACACCAGTTTTATTCACAAAACTGGGGCCGTGGCAGCCCATAGTCAAGTGATCATGATTTCTGAAGTTTCCTACAGCTTCCCACGAGCAAAGTCAAAGTTGCTCCTGATGATTTTTCGCTTGCTCATTCTGTTTACCTGTTTAAGTAGGTAAACATTTGACTTATCACTGACGTTCTTTTGCCACTGCAGTTATTTTTCTTCCGATAATATATTCTCTTCTTAGAAGATTACAGTAAAAAAATATACGGTCAGCCTAAAATGTTACGTTCGTTCTAAAATTTAATGTTCGTCAGCTTTCTCTACCTTTGTCTCTGGGGCCGTGTTGGCGAACTTATGCCATGCGTGCCAAAGGTGGCACGCAGAGCCGTTTCCCCCGGCACGTGAGAGGTCGCCGGGAAGAGCCCCACTGTGCATACATGTGCTACCACCCGACAGCTGATTGTCGGTTATCTGGCATGCATGTGCAGGGGGTGGAGAGCGGGTGCGCGGGAGACGCGCTGCATGTGAGGGGATCGCGCATGCATGCACAGAGATGCTGCGCAAGAGGAGGAAGTTGTGCATGCATGCGCAGAGGGTGGGGGTGGGGCAGTATGCATTGCCTTCTGGGTGCTAGCACACCCGTGTGCAATTATCGGCAAGGGAGCCGCAGAAGGTTAGCCACCACTGCTCTCCAAGTCCACATATCTTCAAGTTGCCAAGTTTGCAAAACACTGCTCTACAATGTGTGTGTGTGTTTGTGTGTGTGTGTGTATGTTGTAGTCACCGCCACTCTTGCTCTTTGGGATTGGGATTTTGCCATTCCTACCAAAATGGACACCTGCTGGAGAGCCCTGAATTGGAGGAGGACAGCAAGGCTGCAACATTTGAACTGAATATCTCTGATTATGGGACTTTTCGCTCTTCTCTCGAGGACCCTAAACGTACGTACCTCGATTCTCCTTCGTCTTCCACATGTTCACAATGTACTGAATTCAAGGCACTGACTTTCTTATAATCTTGAGGGGTTAGGTACAGGTACTTGAATCCCTGGAAAAGGGAACGGGGTGAATAAAAGAAATAAAATAGCATAAGGGAAGTTCTGCTATTCTTATCCCAAATCTGTACTGCACATCCAAATAATAACATCTGGCAATTCCCCCCCCACACATACACATTTGTTAAAATAACTATCCATGATTTGTGGCTGCAAATGACATTAAAGAGACTTTTAAGATTCACGAGATTAACTGAATGACAGTGATTTCAGTTGTTGATTTCATTAAAAACAAATCAGGTTTCTAGTTCTCATCGTGACTGTCAACTCAGAAAGATTTCTCTGGTCTTTTAGAGTTTGAGAGCAGAAAGGGAGCAGGGGAAGTAGTGCATTCCTTAAATGCTTCATAGATAATTGCCAGGTGGCCGAAGCTTCTGGCGCGCAAGATTATTACTGGAGAACATGACTGATGACTCTTGGCTATGGATGTGTCCCAGTGGAGAATATACATCCAGGGGGTGGGGGAAGACCAGGGTCAAGGGTGAGATGAATGATGCGTCTCAGTGTCGGCTGCACCCAGGTAACGCTGACATGTTCACTCCTAATAAATCTTTTTTTTTTTTTTTTACTCTGAGAGATGTGGCTAGAGACTCATAATTTGAATGGGGGTGGATGCCAGAGCCCTGACAGTTAAGTGAATCATTGCAGTGGTTAAATTAGTAACAGGGTTGTTAATGAATCTGGCTTCCCCACTGATTTTCCTCGTTAGAAGATCGCAAAAGGCGACCACATGATCCAGGGACACTGCAACTGTCATAACTACAGGCCGGTTGCCAAGTGCCCCAATTTTAATTAGGTGATCAAGGGGATGCTGCAACGGTTGTATGTCTGAAAAATGGTCACAAGTCATTTTTTTTCTCCAGTTCCAATGAACCTTCGAACTGTCACTAAATCAGGGGTGTCACGCTCAAAGGCCTGCAGGCTGGATTCGGCCTGCGATGTGGAAGGATCCCTCCCACGTGGTCCCATCCTGGTCTACTCAATGAGAAGAGGGAATATCAGGCTAGCGTGGCTCCGGCCCGGCCTACTCAGGGTGAAGAGGAAACATGCCAGCAGTTTGGGGAGTGGCGTTAAGCTGGGCACACCCACTAAGTTGGCCACACCCACCCAGTCTGCCATGCCTAACCAGCTCCTCGAGCGGCCCTCAATGAAATTGAGTTTGACACCCTGCAGTAAAGGAATGTTTGTAAGTCAAGGTCTACCTGTGCTAATTCTGCTGAGACTACGTTTTGCTGATTCATTGGCTGCAGTTCTTGAAAGTAACAAGTTGTCTTTTGTGCATTTACATGCATGCACACACCCAAGAGAGTGAGAGAGATACATTTTAATTTAAATTACATTTCCCCTCTGAAAACTTATCCCAACTCCACGTCATACCATCAGGGGTGGGCTTCAAAAGTTTTAGCAAGGAGTTCTCTTCCCGGTTGCTGAGTTAAGTGTGGTCATGGTGGGCGTGGCCTAGTTGGCCTCCTGCACCACAGTGTGGGGGGGGTCCCCTCCCCGGGCTCCTGAGGCTTTTTTTGAGCCTCCGGGAGGGAGAAAATGGCCTCCTCAGGCTCCGGAGGCTCTCTGGAAGCCAGAAACATTTCTGGCCGTTCCAAACTTCCAGGAGGCCCAATTTGCACCTTCCCCGAGCCTTTGCGTGTGCCCTGCACTTACCGGCATCCAAAACAGGCTGTGTGGGGACACCTGGGAGGGGTTGGGGTGGGGTGGGCAGAGCCAGCCAGAAGTAGGATTTGGGGGATCTCCAAACTGTACATAATCTTACCTAGGGGCTCTCCCAAATCCTTGAGAGCCCCCAGCAGCTCACCCCTGCATACCATGCTTCCAAAGATCCTTACCTTATAGGGGTTGGCTGGATCTTCCCATGCAACGTGGAACATGTGACGAATTTCTTCAGCCAAGCCAATCCTGGCCCCGCTGTTGGCAGCGACATAAACCCGAGGGATACCCTCTACCCGAGCCAGCTCTGATGCTCTGAGAAAAAGCAAGTCTTCTTGGGGACCGAAGGATCCGATCTTATACGTGATGTCATTGCTAATGACGACGACGTCTCGGCCATCTGTATACTCAGGGGTCCTGAGAGTCATGAGCCAAGCCACCATTCCAATCTGCAAGAACAAGAATTGTTGATGTTACATCGTTGATTTTTGCTAGGATTAGAACGCTGTTTTTCAAACTTGGCAACTTTAAGTTGGGTGGACTTCAATTCCAGGCCAGCGTGCCTTGAATCTCCCAGAATTACCCAATCAGCATGCTTTATGAGGGGTTGGACTTCAACTCCCAGAATTCCATAGCTAGCATGCTTTAAGATGGGTGGACTTCAAGTCCCAGAATTCCACAATATGCTTTTAGATGGGTGGACTTCAACGCCCCAAATTCCAGGCCAGCATGATTTAAGATGAGAATTCCCCAATCAGCATGCTGCACCGAGACAAAGAGACCCCATTTTGGGAAGCGGAAGTTTTTAGAACGGCATCTGAATTGTGTCCATTTTATAAGCATATTAGTAAACAAGGTCAAGGTACAGTATATAAGCTTGGATTCAAAGAGGGCAGAACAAAGCATCTAAGTACAATCAGGTTCCATTAAATTAAAAAAAATCAAGTGAAGCTGTACTCCGGGTGACTTCATGACACATCTATGGAGATTTCCTGGCAACGATATTGACATGCTATGTCATTGTCTTGTTTGGGTGTTTTTTTTTTAACAACTATCCAATTTAGTCTGCAATACTTAAATTTCCTCTCCCATCCAAGTACTAACTAAGGCCTGATCCTGATGGCATTCAACCCCAGACATTGTCAAATGTGGGATCAACTCAAAGATTCATCAACACGAGAGGGTTCAAGCTACATAAGAGTAGTTTGTGTTAGTACAGAGAGATTTGAGTAGACAAAACTAAGAATGAAGGTTGATTGTATGCATTTAAAAATTGTGAACTATAGCATAAAGCAAAGTTAAAATTATTTCACCTCCTTCTAGGAATTAAGTTTCAATAGACTCAATGGGATTTGCTTCCATGATTGCTCTATTTTGAGATGCAAACATGAAGCAGTTGCCAAAAGCAATATCCCAAAATCTACTTCTATCATTCTCTAATTTTGAGAATGAAATCTTAGGCTACAGTGATATGATATAGGGATACTGTGATCATCTTTGGCTATGTTTAATGATCATTACTGACTGACTGCTCCATGCAATATTATACAGTATTAATATTGCTTGGAGGGAGACGGATGGATAAGAAATACGAAGTATAAATTATATAATATAAATATATTAAATGGTTTGTTGCACAATCAGCCAGATCTTTAGACTGTTTTTTCATTTTTTATCTACCTGCTGAGTCCTTTCCCAAGAAGCTGGGATAGGCAAGTGTTGATGTTTGATGGTGTTAAAGCTGCCATTGTAGGATGTAAGCTGTTCCATGTAAAGTTGTCTTTTGCAATTGACTGACGGAGATTCTGTCAATGTCGATGGTGTTCTATGTCTATGGAGATTCTCAGTCATCCAGATCAGGGGTCCCCAACCTTTTGGACCTCAGGGACCACCAAACTCATAATTTTAAATCCCAGGGACCACTAATCGGTTCTGTGGCTGTAGCCTAATTTGTGGGGGTGGCTTGGTGGTCATGTGACTGGCTAGGCATGGCTTGTATGTAAATATTATAAATATTTATATAAATATTGAATTTTTTATTAAAAAAAGAGCAACTTTTACCCAAAATCAGGCAAAGCAGGCAGACAGATTGAGTTGCTCACAGAATCATTCAGTGATCTATCTATCTGCCATCAGCTACCTGAGTCTGTCACATAAAATTTGCTTGCCGTGAATCTGCACTGAATAATAGAACCTTCAGTCCTAAAAGATGATCTAAACACTAGCTGGAAAGCAAAAAATCCAACCATTTCCTGCTTCCTAGCTAATCTAAATCTCCTGGCACAGCAGAACAGCTGATGGCCAGAAAAAGAAAAAAAAAAAGGAAAAATAGCAATTTAGCTGGCAAGTTTGTCGGGTAAGGAGTGAGTGGGTGGGGAGGGTTGCTACGGGCGATGTGGGTGGCATAGCCTTGTGTTTCTGTGCAGCCTGGATTATTTGCTTTTGGGGGGGTGCTCTGGGGGTGAGATTTCTCTGCGGCCACTAAAATTTTCTCGCAGTCCATCAGTGGGCCACGACTGGCGACCGCTGATCCAGATCACGGTTGTCTCAAAGATGCTTTTTCAAGAGGCAGCTGGACTTTCTTTGTTTTTCCTTGAAGACATTTCACTTCTCATCCAAGAAGCTTCTTCAGTGGATGAGAAATGAAACGTTCTCAAGGAAAAAAAAAATCCAAGAAAATCCAAAGCACCTTTTGGGACAACCATGACTTGGATGTTTGAGAATCTCCAAAGACAGATCTAGTTGCAAACTTTTTATACGACTCCATCCCAT
Organism: Pseudonaja textilis; assembly: GCF_900518735.1. The sequence continues at coordinate 4,629,130 of NW_020769354.1, forward strand.
CCCCAGCTGGTGTGCAACAGTGCAGCGTAGACATAAAAAGAATGCGTAATGATGCTCCTGAGCTCTCCATATCACAGTATTCCTAAAATGGAAATGGAAATTGCCATCTTAGGGATACTGAGAGGATATCTCCAGAGGCCACATCATCTTCTCCATACCCTTTCAATTTGCACAGTGGTAGATCTCACAACGGACCTTCTCTAGATGACCTAACAGGATGGGATAGGATCACTGAGGACAAAGGGCCTGGTTAATTGATGTTATCCCAACGCCATGCTGTGCCAGCTTTCATAGGAATTAACCAGCCGTTTGACTACTGTGATATCTTTATCCAGACAGAAAAAAGAAGAGACAAAAACTATGAAGGGTCCTTGGGGCTCTCTAAGCTTGGTTTGTTTTCTTGCAGACGTTTCATTACCTAACTAGGTAACATCATCAGTTCTAGAAGAGAGTCGGGATGCATTAGCGCTGATGATGTCACCTAGTTTGGGTAATGAAACGTCTGCAGGAAAACCATTGAGCTCAGAGACACCAAGGACTCCTTATTTCAACCCTGAGCTGCAAATATTCTCCTTTATTGGGGGAAAAAAACCCTATTCCCCCAAATAATTCTTTGATGGTATACCTATCATTAACACCGCAAAATGGGGGGATTGGGGGAAAAAAAAGAGAGGAAATGTTGCTTCTAAAGAAGTGAAATGTTTGTTTTTTTCTTCTTTCTGTGTAGGTTGGTGAAATGAGGATGTGGGCCATTGTATTTTCAGAAGAAGAAGGGTCATTATTTATTATTTTCCTTTGGAAACCCATTTGGCCTGTAAGGTATCGGTGGCCAGCGTTGGGGGTCGGGGGTGGAATCAAAACTCAATGAATTATTCACAAGCTTCTGATCAGAAGCAATCATTATTTCTGATGTTTCAAACTGTGATTAGGGCTCGGTGGTGGGGAAGGCATTGATTCCTTGGATTAAAACAAAACAAAACATGGCAGTTCGGAATAGCATGGGTGAGAGAGGTAGGAAGGAAGATACTTCACGTTCAGCCTGTATTCTGGGGCGTATATAATTTTTCACATACGTTCCCAGTCAAATACCCACCCATTGGAAACCGCAGCTTAAGAGACACAGCAGCCAAAGCTTCAGATAATAAGAACACTCACTGTAATGTTATGCGCAGTTGAAACGAACTGGAATTATTTCCAAGAAAATCATCTTTGGATTGTGCTCAAAGTTATGATAGTACTGTATGTGAAACTAATATAGTACATTTCATCAGGAGGAAAATGCCCTCTGAGCCAGAGAAATATTATTGTTCTGTACACAAAACATTTTTTAAAGTATTCTGTCTGTCACTCTGTTTATCACCCCTTCATCTGTCTGTCTTTCCATCCATCTATCTATCTATCTATCTATCTATCTATCTATCTATCTATCTATCTATCTATCTATCTATCTATGATACTGCTTACAAATTTTTCAACCTCTTAAGAATAGTGCCGTGGTAGAGCAGATTAAAGCTGCTTTTTGTTTACATATTAGCCTGTTCCTGTAGCTCTCCATTCTCTGCACAACCACAAAGAGTTAGCAAGTTGTAATATATTGGATGGTAATTTGCATGCAACCTCAGTCAAGAATGGCTTATATTTTAAGGTTAAAAGAACAGAATATACATAATACAACGAGAAGTGCCTCTATACAGAGTATCAGAGAGGAAAAATGGAACCCTAAATAAATAATCAAAGACCAAAAAGTTACTATCGTTTTATTTTATTCCAATCTTGCTGCAAACTCAGTTGTTACAGCTTTACAAAAGCACAACTGAGTCAGGATGATACAGACTTTGGGAAGAAAGCTGTTCCACGGGAGTTTCTGATTTTTGAAGCATGTCACAAAGCTAGCTGGAGAGAACATGGATTCTATATATTTATATATTATAACACCAATATAAGGTAAAGGTTCCCCTCGCACATCCATGCTAGTCGTTTCCGGCTCTAGGGGGCAGTGTGCTCATCTCCGTTACAAAGCCGAAGAGCCAGCACTGTCCGAAGATGTCTCCCTGGTCATGTGGCCGGCATGACTAAACGCCAAAGGCGCATGGAACGCTGTTCCCTTCCTACCAAAGTGGTCCCTATTTTTCTACTTTCATTTTTTTTACATGCTTTCGAACTGCTAGGTTGGCAGAAGCTGGGGCAAGTAACGGGAGCTCACTCCATTACAAGGCACTAGGGATTTGAACTGCTGAACTGCCAATCTTTCTGACTGGCAGGCTCAGTGTCTTAGCCACTGAGCTACCGCATCCCTAAAGTATGGTCTGGCACTAAGACTAGAAAGCAGGAAACTGTGAGTTCAAGTCCTGCCTTTTGCCATAAAAGCCAGCTGGGTGATTTTGGGCCAGTCCTTCTTTCTCAGCCCAACCCAACTCACAGGGTTGTTGTTGTGGGGAAAATAGGAGGAGGAAGATATGTCAGATATATTTGCAGCCTTGGGTTATTTGTAAAAATAATAAAGGCAGGATACAAACAAACAAATTAAAAATCATCCACTGAGAGTTAACTAGTCACAATTTCAGAAGATCAGTCTTAGGAATTTGGATCCAGGAGAGACATTTTCAGAACCTGGCAATCTCAAGCACAATTTTTAAAGGGAAGCTATTTGTTAGAGCATAAATAGATATAACTGGTGGCACAAAAAAAAAAACCCAGACTTTTAAGGCCAAGCTGTTACGTTGCTTGGTAACATGACCTTAATACAAGCCTCTGCACCAAAGGACTGAAAAATGGACAATATAACACGAAGGTTATTTTTTAAAAGATCCATGAACAATCCAGAAAACCATAGGCTATTTAAACTGAAGTCTGTTCTGGGTAAATTGGTGAGAAATGGCATTCAGGATAAAAGCGTCAAACCTGTCAAACAATAAGTAGCTTCTAAAAAGGTAAGTTTAGTAACCTTTTAAAGTACTTTAGCTGGATCAAGAGGTGTGTGGATAAGGCAACTCGAATAAACATTATAGGTAGTCCTTGACTTACAAAAGTTCATTTAGTGACCATTTGAAGCTTCAACGGCACTGAAAAAAGTGACTTATGAACATTTTTCACACTTACAACTGCCACAGCATCTCCTTGGTCACATGATCAAAATTCAGATACTTAGCGACTGACTCATATTTTTGGCGGTTGCAGTGTCCCAGGGTCATATGATCACTTTTTACGACCTTCTGACAAGCAAAGTCAACGGGGAAACCAGATTCACTTAACAACAGTATTACTAATGTAACCATTGCAGTGATTCACTTAACAACTGTTCCAAGAATGGTCGTAAACTGGGGCAAAACTCCCTGTTTTTCTGAAAATACTGGAAGTGACGAAACGGGGCTAGTTTTCGGCCTGCAAAGCCTGCAGAAGCCTTCCTCAAGCCTTTGGGAGGCCGAAAAAGGTCTCAACCTGGCAGAAAATCACCTGTGAAGCACAGTGCAGGTAAGACGGTGGCGGGGCTGGGTGGGGATTACGCGCGCATGCTTAGGGGGCATGGGAGGGGCACGCATTGCCTTCTGGGTGCTGGCATGCAATTGCAAGCGTGCAAGCGCATGCACAATTTTTGGCACAGGAGCCCAAAAAGGTTAGCCACCACTGCCATAAGGGAAGAGAATCTATTAGAGATTTATAACTGGTTAATAGTAGTAATAATAATAATAACAACAACAAAAATTACAGTTATTCTGCAATAACACGAGCAGAATGGCAAAAAACTGTGCTACTTGGAACATCGTACATTTTAAGAAGAAACTCTGTTGATACCTAGGATGCTGGCAGCAACGCATATCAATCATAAGCGCCCATGATTATATTTGTGATACATTTTTAAACAGAGGTGGTAAATTCAGCAGATTCTAACCAGTTCTGGAGAACCAGTAGTGGAAAATTTGAGTGGTTCCGAGAAGCAGCAAATCCCGCCTCTGACTGGCCCCGCCCCCGTCTCTTCTCTGCCTCCCACTGAGTCCCACCTGGGTCTTCTTAGGTTGCCCTACACAGGAGAACGGAGCTGGAAAGCAGGCTAGTGGGGTAGGGACAGAATGGGGATTTTGCAATATCCTTCCTCTGCCACGCCCACAAAGCCACACCCACCAAGCCACACCCACAGAACCAGTAGTAAAAACTTTTGAATTTGTTTTTAAATGTTGTTGACAGAGTTTCATGTTTAATAATTAAAAGAGATAACAACAACAACTCTAACAACTATAATAACAACAATAATAAAAGATTAGGAGTTATCTCCAAGAACAAGATCCGTCCTTGGACACTGTGTTCTTTAATCTCGTTGCTCTACATGACAATTGCAAATAAGTTTATTCCATATTTGGCAGCAGCCCTGAGATGGTCCTGTTTGCCGACGAGAACTTATTATTCATGGGAGTTAAAAATACCGACGGTGAAAGGCTCTGGACTGCGGAGCACAGACCTTTAAAAGGCAAACCGAAGGGAATGTAAGCAACCACAACATGATGGATGCTTGGATCAAAAATCCCTTTACTTATTTGTAGGTGAGATCTGGGTTAGCAATGACAGGAGGTGGGGAAAGTGGCGGGGTGCAGGAGGCCAGCATCGTATTGGAGCGAAGAGAAATTAAATAAATAAATAAAAAGTATTTTACAAGTAGACCTATGACCACACAGGTAGTCCTCGACTTATGACCACAACGGAGACCCAAATCTCTGCTGCTAAGGGAGACATTTGTTCAGGTAGTCTTTTGTCCCACTTTATGACTTTCCTTGCTGCAGTTGCTAAGTGAATCGCCGCAGCTGTTTAGTTTAGGAAACACGGTTCTTAAGAAAATCTGGCTTCCTTTCTGATTTTGCTTGTCAGAAGGTCGCAAAAGGGGATCACATGACCCCTGGGGACACTGCAACGGTCGTAAATAGGAGTCAGTGGACCAGCGGCTGAATTTGGGTCACAGGACCAGGGGATGCTGGAATGGTCGTAAGGGTGAACAATGATCGTAAAGTCACTTTATTCAGTGCCATTGTAACTTTGAACGGCCACTAAACGGACGGTTGTAAGTTGAGACCTACCTATACTTGGGCTCTTAATTACAGTCGCAAGACAAGGCTGATTTTTCTCATATTTTTTTGCAGTGGTCATTAAGCCAACACTGTGGTCATTAAGTGAAAACAGTGGTCATTAAGTGAATCAAATTTCCCCAATGGGTGCTTTTTGCCAGAAACTGAAAGCAAATGCCAGGAATTGGCAAAAAGTCACAAAAAAAGGAGGCATGTGATTACAGGTAACAGCTGTAAAGGTCATCCAGTCGTCAAGCATTCAAAATGTGATCGTTTGAAAATAGGTAACGATTAGCTTTAGTTTAGTTTAGTTTACTTTATTGTTATTGTTCCTCGTACAACGAACACCATCTTCAGTGCACATCATGACCATGAGGGAATCTGTCGTAATTCTAAAGGGTTGTTAAGCAAGCAGTCGTAAGTTGAGGACTACCTGTATTTACTAAATAAACATATATGTCCACCTGTACAGGTAATCCTTGACGTACAAACCATTCATTTAGTGAGGGTCTGAAGTTAGGGTTTTTCACACTTATGACCATTGCAGCATCCCCTCAGTCATGTGATCCAAATTCAGCTGCTTGCCAAGTGACTCATATTTATGACGGTTGCAGCGTCCTGGCGTCATGCGATCCCCTTCTGTGACCTTCAGAAGCAAAGCCCATGGGGGGAAGCCAGTTTCGCTTAACAGTCGTGTGACTAATATAAATTGCAATTTAACAGCAGTGGCAAGAAAGGTCGTAAATTTTGGGCAAAACTCGCTTAGCCACTGTCTCGCTGAGCAACGGAAATTTTGGGCTTGAATTGTGGTCGTAAATCGAAGACTACCTGTATTGAAGGTTTTGAATGTTGGTATTGTAGGAAATTCCTGAGAATACTATGGGCAGTCAAGAAAACAAAACAACGGCTCACTGAAGTGTTCAATCCAGCATTTCAATCATTTCAAATGACTTTTAATGTTGTTGTTAGTTGCGAAGTCGTGTCCGACCCATCGCAACCCCATGGACAATGTTCCTCCAGGCCTTCCTGTCCTCTACCATCCTCCGGAGTCCATTTAAGGTCACACCTACTCCATTCAGCCACCTCCTTCTCTATCGTCCCCTTCTTCTTCTTTTGACTTCAGTCGTTCCCAGCATTAGGCTCTTCTCCGAGGAGTCCTTCCTTCTCATGAGGTGGCCAAACTATTTGAGTTTCATTTTCAGGATCTGGCCTTCTAAAGAGCAGTCAGGGTTGATCTCCTCCTGGACTGACCGGTTGGTTGGCCTTGCAGTCCAAGGGACTCGCCAAGGGAGTCTTCTCCCGCACCAGAGTTCAAAGGCCTCAATTCTTTGTCGCTCAGCCTTCCTTAGGGTCCAACTTTCACAGCCATACATTGCAACTGGGAAAACCATAGCCTTGACTATACGCACTTTTGTTGGCAGGGTGATGTCTCTGCTTTTTAGTATGTTGTCTAGATTTGCCATAGCTTTCTTCCTCAGGAGCAAGCATCTTTTAATTTTTTGGTTGCAGTCCTCACCTGCGGTGATCTTGGAGCCCAGGAAAATAAAATCTGTCATTACCTCCATTTCTTCCCCATCTATTTGTCAGGAATTTGAGAGGGCCGGATGCCATGATCTTAGTTTTCTTAGTGTAGAGTTTCAAGCCAATTTTTGCACTCTCCTTCTTCACCCAAATCAAGAGGCTCTTTAGTTCCTCTTCTCTTTCTTGACATTAGAGTGAATTCATCTGCATATCTGTGGTTATTGATATTTCTCCCGGAAATCTTAATTCCAACTTTTGATTCATCAAATGACTAGACTACCAATTATCCTATTTGGGACACATTTTATGTGATGATCCAACTCTCTGGTGAAGGGTCTGATACTGGGGAAAGATGGAAGGAAACAGAAGAAGAAGACAACCAAGATGGAGGAAGGCACAGCACCCAAAGCACAACACAACACACAGCCAACCCCCATGCAAAAACTAAGCCTACCATACACAAAAGGGGTGCTGGAAATGACAAGACAGAATCCTCCAACCCCTAGGAATAACAATTGCCCACAAACCCACAGCCACACTCCACCAGGAATTATCCAGAACTGAAGACAAAAATACAGAAGGATGAAAGAAACAATGTGATCTACAAAATCACCATAACCATTGCAGCCAATTCTACGTGGGACAAATATCCTGTCACTTAAAGAACCAGGATCCACGAACACCAGCTGGCAGTGAAGCGCCATGATCCCAAATCCTTAATCTCTACCCACACTGATATCAAACAGCATCAGTTCAATTGAAGCAACATGAAAATCATTGGCTACGCTACCACCCGCCACACGCTCGTGAGTTCATCCAAGCCTGGCACTCAACAAGCAATTCCATCAACAGACACATTGACCTACAACCAGTGGTGGGATTCAATTTTTTTTTTACTACTGGTTCTGTGGGCGTGACTTGGTGGGTGTGGCTTGGTGGGCGTGGCAGGAGAAGGATACTGTAAGATCTCCATTCCCACCCTACTCCAAGGGAAGGTTACTGCAAAATCCCCATTCCCTCCCCACCCCACTAACCTGCTTTCCAGCTCCGTTCTCCTGCGCAGGGCAACCAAAAAAGACCCAGCCGATCAGCTGGGACTCAATGGGAGGCAGAGAAGAGATGGGAGAAGGGCCAGTCAGAGGTGATATTTGCTGGTTCTCCAAACTACTTACCATTTCTGCTACTGGTTCTCCAGAACTGGTCAGAACCTGCTGAATAGCACCTCTGCCTACAACCAGCCTACACAACCAACCAAGACAGCAATGACCCACAACCAACCCACAACCAGTTTCATCAGTAGTTCACCTCCCAATGACCCTGGCCTGATATAATCTCTTTATCACAAGACCCATCACACCACAAGACTCACTGATGACTCACAGCTGACCCATCACACGACTCTCACTTGACACATCCGCACCTGAAGCCTGGATAAACAGACGATCACCAACATCCCCTAAACTCTGCTGAAGCTATTACCTAGCCTGTTCGTGAAATGTTCGGAAACCAACCTACAAGCTCGGAGAATGAACCTCCACCCTCATCTTACATCCGAGCTACAGATAATCCCGTCTATTTGCAAGTGGAGGGACTCATTTACTACAGGAGAAAGAACAGCAGAACCTGGGGGCAGAGTTAAAAGAGGGCTCAGCCTAGAATCCCTACATAGCCAACAAGCAGACTAAACCCAGCGCCCTTTTGAATTTTGTGGACCCGTATCTAACTTCAAGCAGGTGTTAATGGTTAGTTGAAAATATTCCTCTGCATAGTCAGGAGAAGGAATAAATAAGTTTAACTGGATCTTCTGCTGTGGATCTGATCTTTCGCACCTGACAGTAACAGAAGCGATGGGTAACCATTGGAAGACCTGACTGGGAACTGATGCACCTGGAGAAAAATCTACCTATCTGGTCAAACAGCATCAACACTGACCTGATGGCATATAAACATCATCATTATTATCATCATCATCTACACCAAAGGCACTCTGGGCAGTGAAGCAAGATAAAAACACAGTACAATTATCAAGATCGGTTAAAAAAAAAACAGGAAACAAATACAAGATTGAGGCTCCAGTAAAATCCTCAACACATATAGATCACATAGGGCTGCATTACCCAAGGTCCCAATCAAGCTGCTACTATCTGTAACATCTTTACAAAAATCTATGGCACAAATGGATTTAGAATACTGAGTTTCCCCGAAAATAAGACTCTATGTTACTTTTTTTTTTGGCACCAGAAAAGGCACCAGGTCTTATTTTCAGGGGATGTCATCCATTGACTAACCTCACTTGCACATGTCACCCCGGCCTCCATTTTGCTGTCAGAAGCCTTCAGGAACTACTTCTTCTGTGGCCGGCAAGGCTTTCCTGAAGGCTTCTGCAGCCGATAACAGAGCTCTGGATCGATCCAGAGCTTTGTTATCAGCTACAGAGGCCTTCAGGAAAGCCTTGCCTGCCTTGTTGGCTGCAGAAGAAGCGGTCAGCAAGGCAGGTATCGGGGTTGTGCGAGGCCTGGCTACAACTGTCCAAAGGTAAGTAGTAGGGCAGCTCCACCCCTCCCCATCCCCATCCTAGCTTAATTTTTACCTGTGTACTCTGGAGTGGGCAGGGTCTTAATTAGGGCTTATTTGGGGGGTAGGGCTTATATTGGGTGCACATGTAAAAATCAAGCTAGGACTAACTTTCAGGGTAGGTCATGTTTTCAGGAAAACGGGGTATTAGGAATCTTTTTTGGTCAATGAAATTAAAAAAGATATTGCAAAGTTGGAAAAGAGAAAGTAGAGCAATCAAAATGGCTAAGGGGTTGGGGTGCCTCTCTTACAAGGAAAAGTCGTAATATATTCCAGAGGCCCCCAACCCCCAGGCTGTGGACCAGTACTGGTCCATGGCCTTTTAGCGGCCATGCCGCTGGAGGTGAGCGGCTGGTGAGCAAAACTGCGCATGCGCAGAATTTATGTTGTATGCTCTCCATCCCCTCCCAAATCCCAGTCTATGAAAAAACCGTCTTCTATGAAACTGGTCCCTGGTGCCAAAAAGGTTGGGGACCGCTTGGTATAATCCACATGCTCAGAGAAACTCCTAAATCATGGGTGTCAAACTCGTTGCCGTCGCATGACATTTTTTCCCTTCTCACAGCTGGGGCGGGTGTGGCCTGCGCATGATGCATCTGGCCCCCAGACCGCTAGTTTGACACCTCTGTCCTAAATGCTATGGATCATATTCTCAGAGGGACTTCCAGAGAAGACATAGTGAAATGGCTAGAAGTGGCCACAGAAGAATGAGTTGGATCGGCTCGTCATAATTCCTTTCCAGATTAGGAGAGGAGTTGAGATTGCCCACAAGTGCTCCATACAGTTGCTCCTCACAAGGACACCACAAAGCATGGTTTTCAGGGGGTTTAGAACCAGGGACGCGGTGGCTCAGTGGCTAAGATGCTGAGCCTGTTGATCTGAAAGGTCGGCAGTTCGGCAGTTCGAATCCCTACACCGCATAATGGAGTGAGCTCCCGTTACTTGTCCCAGCTTCCGCCAACGTTGCAGTTCGAAAGCATGTAAAAATGCAAGTAGAAAAATAGGGACCACTTTGGGGGGAAAGTAACAGCGTTCCATGCGCCTTCATGACCATAGAGATGTCTTCGGACAGTGCTGGCTCTTTGGCTTTGTAACAGAGATGAGCACCGCCCCCTAGAGCTGGGAACAGCTAGCACGTATGTGCGAGGGAAACCTTTATCTTTACCTTAGAACTGTGATATAAGGGAACAGACATCTTGCAATAGACAGTTGGCATCTTTAAGGATTTGTATGCTCTTTTGGATATTGCTTGTTAACTGCTTTTCTGCTATTAGGAATCACCAAACGAGTTTCCCTCAATCCTTAGCGAAATAAGTTTTAAAGACAAGATTAAGGACGAAAAAAAAAGTACTTTGGAATATACAACAAAAGGGCGATTAGAACTTTGATTTTTGAAAGTTAAAAATGCACTAAGGGTCCAGATGGATTTGAAATAAGATTTTGGAATTAATCCTCAGAATCCTTCCCATGGGAAAAGGTTTTGTTTTGAATCCTCTTTTTAAAAGCCACGGTTGATAGACTTTGAAGATTGGACACTAGAGGGAACTAGAGAGAGCTAAAAGTTACACTTAAAGGAGAAGAACGGATAAATTTGTCTTACCAATGCAGAACGAAGCAAAATATTTTTAATACTGAAGGTTATTTCTGAACAATGGACTAAGAAATTAATTTTAAAATTGCCTATCTCTATAGACAGTGTTTAAAAGATACCATGAAAAATTTCATAAGTTGAAGAGCAGAGTTAACCCATTCCTTGGATTCTCATTCCATTCCATTCCATTCTTTTCTCAGCATACTAGAGAAAGTGGATTTTAAAATGACAGGTTACGAGAATGATATGGTAAAAGATGCTACACCGGATATAAAAGAAGCCAATTGATATGTTAATTACTACTCTAGGAGGGATATTCAAATAACAAACTAAGGTAGTGACGTGGATAATTTTCCTACGCTGGATTTACAAAAGAGGCTTGTTAAAGCTTTGAAGAATTTTGTGAGAGAGGACGAAACAAAAATGAAATCAAGTTCTAGGACACGGGCTTCGAATTCATGGCATCACGTTGCTGTCACATGACATTTCACCATGTTTCCCCCATTCGCGGAGCTGGGGTGGGCGTGGCCTGTGCGTGACGCATTTGGCCTGCGGGCCGCCAGTTTAACACTCCTGTTCTAGGACATCACTTGAAGGGACTAAAGATCAAGATTGTTAAAAATAAAAAAGGAGGAATATAAAACTGGTTTATTTGATCAAGATTAAAATACATATATTGTCAACTCATAAAATATTTCTATGGTTTTTTTAGAGTTGCCAACAGAAAGGGAGGGGGGAGCAGTGCGGCAGCTTGGATATCGAAAGTGCATTCCATAAATAGTTTTTCAAAGATAGTAACTAAGTGACCGAAGTTTCTGCTGCACAAAATTCTAACTGGAGAACATGATTGATGACTCTTGGCTATGGATGTGTCCCATTGGAGAATATGAATTATAATATACCCAGGGGGTGGGGGAAAACCAGGGTCAAGGATGACAATGAGTGATGAGTCTCAGAGTTGGCTACACCCAGGCAGTGCCAGACATATTAACTCCCAATAAATCCTTTTGAAGTTTTGGAAGTTTGGCTCCAGACTCATGATTTAAATGGGGTAATTGCCGGAATCCTGACATATATATTGTTATTTCTAATTAACTTTTAATCGACTTTTGCTAACTGGGACTGAACAATGAGGCTTTAAATATTTGTTTATAGATATGGGATAGAATATGAGAAGAATAAATCATTTTGCTGTATTTTAAGAAAAGCTAGTGAGTTACTGAAATTGTTTATATTTGTGATGAAAGAGAAGTCATTTCTCTCTATATTAATTTTCCTATTTTTACTATATTTGTATTTTTTCTTTCTTTTCTATTTTTTTCTATTGATTCTTTTCCTTGTATTAGTTTTCATCTTTTTAATTTTTAATAAAATTGTCATTAAAGAAAGATACCGCTCCCAGAGAAAGAATAGCCAGCTGACATAAGTAATGTCGACCAGGGCGTTTACAGGTAGAGTTAAAAAAAACTCAAGATGGCCGAAGTTTCAATGGGCAAACAAACAAAAGCAGAGCTTCCATTGTACTGTTGCGGCCACCATGTTGACTTTTTTGCACAGAACCTGCGGACCTCACAGCCCAACCTGTTCCATTGTTCCCAAACCAGCCCATGGTACGCATCTCAGAGTCAGCCATTCTATCCTTGTAGCCAGCTTAGAAAGTCAGCACTGCCGTGTTGCTTCCAGTAAACCATTTATTCTCATCCAGGAAAGGCACTTTAATGCCAGAACGTGCCATGAAGGAGATGGTTTAGCAGAGGATCAATTACCAGAGCTCTCTCTCTCTCTCTCTCTCCAACCAGCCCCCACTCCCCATTTTAAGCCTGAAATGCTGCAAAGGAAGAAGAGTGACATCTAGTGCTGAAAAGGAAGAAAAAGACAACCCACCAAAATTGGGTTGCAACTGAACAGCAGGTTTGGGTTGTTTTTGCAAAGATGGGAATAATTGAAGACTTTTAAGGGCAATTTACTCACTATCCCTTCTTCATCCTCACAGGCACTTGCTTTTCACCTTAGCAATCTACACCTACATGGACCATAAATGGTCACGCTGAAAGGTCTATCGGTAGGGCTGGTCTGTTGACAATCCATCACTGGGTTCCAAAATCCACTCATCGCACATTAAAGCAACCGCAGCAGAACCCTCCAGGGAGCAAGTCGAGATGCGTCACCTCTATTATTTTGTAAGTTTATTGAAAGACTGTCTGCTCTTCATGCCATCAAACCCCATCCAGGTATAATAAGAGGGAGGCTTCAGACGGATGGCAGATCGAAAGGATGCTGTTGTGTTGATAAGAGGCAAAAATAAGAAAGATCTTTAGCGGGGGGAAAACTCTTAACCTGCGGATGAAAGTAAGAACGAGAAAGACTAAAATAATCCAAAGCAAATTTTCTTAGATGTAGGTGGACAGAAGGACAGCATTCTGAGAAAGGACGCAATCAGCTAGAATACTCTTTCCTGCATCTCTTTGACACCACCATCCCACACTTTAGATAAATGTAGCTGTTACAGGTATCCTTTGACTTACGAGTGTTGGTTTAATGATAGTTCAAAGTTACCATCAGTTTAAAAGAGCACTTACGTACTGCAACATATTTTTTTAAAAAATCCTGCCTGGTTCCATACATCTTTAAAAACCTCAATTAACTAAAAAAATGTAAGTCCAGAAACATTAGCTACACTCACTCTGGAGATAACCCTGTGGAGTACTAGTGAAACTACAGATGGATGGCAGGCTGCAAATCACCCACTCCAGCCTCAATTTTTTTCCCCCTTTCTCCTTCTGAATGGGCATTCAGACCGCCTAATTTTAACCGTTTAGTGTCAGAAACAGCCCAGCCAAACAAGCTAATGGGAAAGTGAATCATCTAAAAGTAATTATTCTGTTCAAGTGCACAGAGATAGAAGATGCACACGAACACATCCCAGAAAAACAAGCATAAATATGAAAGTTTCCCAGGCTGCATTAGCAGAGAGAGAGAGAGAGAATCAAGATCACGGAAAGCATTACTACTGCTTTATAATGCCTTGGTAAAGCCACATCTGGAATAGTGCATCCAGTTTTGGTCGCCACGGTAAAATAAGATGTTGAGACTCTAGAAAAGAGTGCAGAGAAGAGCCACAAACATGATGTAGGGGACTGGAGGCTAAAACATATAAAGAACAGTTGCTGGAATTGGGTATGTCTGGTTTGATGAAAAGAAGGACCAGGGGAGACACGATAGCAGTCTTTCCAATAGAATAGAATAGAATAGAATAGAATAGAATAGAATAGAATAGAATAGAATAGAATAGAATAGAATAGAATAGAATTCTTGATTGGCCACGTGTGATTGGACACACAAGGAATTTGTCTTGGTGTAAATACTCTCAGTATACATAAAGAAAAGGTACATTCGTTAAGAATCAAGAATCATAACGTACAACACTTAATGATAGTCATAGGGTACAATCAACGATCAAATCATACTAGGAAACAGTCAAGTGGGAGAGGGTGGGTGATAAGGAGTGGTGAGAAGATTAACAGCAATAGTAGTGTACACTTTGTAAATGGTTGAACAGTGTTGAGAGAATTATTTGTTTAGCAGAGTGATGGCTTTCGGGGAAAAACTGTTCTTGCGTCTAGTTGTTCTGGTGTGCAGGGCTCTATAGCATCGTTTTGAGGGAAGGAGTTGAAACAGTTTATGTCCAGGATGTGAGAGGTCTGTAAATATTTTCACAGCCCTCTTTTTGACTCTGTGCAGTATACAGGTCCTCAATGGAAGGCAGGTGGGTAGTAATTGTTTTTTCTGCAGTCCTAATTATCCTCTGAAGTCTGTGTCTGTCCTGTTGGGTTGCAGAACCAAACCAGACAGTTATAGAGGTGCAGATGACAGACTCAATAATTCCTCTGTAGAACTGGATCAGCAGCTCCTTGGGCAGTTTGAGCTTTCTGAGTTGGTGCAGAAAGAACATTCTTTGTTGTGCTTTTTTGATGATGTTTTTGATGTTAGGTGTCCATTTTAGGTCATGTGATATAGTAGAACCTAGAAATTTGAAGGTCTCTACTGTTGATACTGTGTTGTCTAGTATTGTAAGAGGTGATAGTATGGGAGGGTTTCTTCTAAAGTCTACCACCATTTCTACAATTTTGAGTGTGTTCAGTTCCAGATTGTTCCGGTTATATCTCAGGGGCTGCCACAAAGAAAAGGCAGTCAAGCTATTCTCCAAAGTACCTGAAGGCAGGACAAGAAGCAATGGGTGGAAACTAATCAAGGAGAGAAACCAGCCCAGAAATAAGGAAAAAAAATCCTAATGGTGAGAACAATTAACCAGTGGGACGACTTGAAATTGTAGGTGCTCCAACACTGGAGGTTTTCAAAAATAAATTGGAGAGCCATTTGTCTGAAATGGTATATAGGGTCTCCTGCTTGAGCAGGGGGTTGGTCTAGAAGACCTCTAAAGTCTCTTCCAACTCTGCTATTCTGTTATCCTGTTCTGTATTGTGGAATGTTTCTGACTTGGGGAGGCTACCCACTCAACACAACATGACTTATTTCAGAATACCCCATTCCCTGCAATTTCCTGCCAGGGATTTCTGCAACATATTTGCACCAGATTTAAATAAAACCCAGACAGAGCTTCAATTGCCGCGCTACCACCATTAACCCATTTTTTAAAAACCATACAACAGCCTTCTCCTCACATTCATCTTTTAGCTCCTGCTGAACACGCTCAGTCCCAACTGAAGTTTTAGGAAGTTAACCATGCTTCTGTTTGTCCCCTTACGACCATTCATTTACAATGGCACTGAAAAAAAGGGAATTACAGTGGGTCCTCACACTTACAACCATTGCAGCATCTCCACAGTCTCGTAATCAAAAATTGGGCACTTGGCAACAATGTATAAGCATCTATTTATAATTCTATAATTATAATTGGCAACCAGAGTCGTGCGAATATCATCCGCGACTTTCTCAGCCGGCTTCTGACAAGTAAACTCAATGAGGAGGAGGGGAGAAGATCTGGATTCGCTTAACAACCACGTGGCTTGCTTAATGGCAACAATTCACTTAACAACCATGGCAAAAAAAAATGTCATAAAATCAGGCGCGACTCGCTTAACAACTGCTTTTCTGAAGCAATGTCTCAATTGTGGTCATAAGTCAAGCACTACCTGTATGTTTTGTTTTCCCACAGAACCCGCTGCTTTCCAGGATACGTTGATGCCTGTCAGGTGTGCACGGAGGATGGTGCCATGTGGGCTACTTACAGGGGTGGGGTTGCTGGGGGTTCCCAGGGGTTCAAGAGAGCCCCTAGCTAAGATTCTGTGCAGTTCAGAGAACCCCCAAATCCAGGGGTGGGATTCAAAATTTTTAACAACGGGTTCTGTGGGTGTGGCTTAGTTGGTGGGCGTGGTTTGGTGGTCATGTGACTGGGTGGACGTGGCTTGATGGTCCTGTTATTGGCTGAGTGTGGCCAACTCAACATCACTCACATCGAGACACGCATCTCGCCTGGCCCCTCATGACTGTGGGGATGCTGCAACAGTCGTAAAAATGGTCATAAGCCACTTTTTTCAGTGCCATTGTAACTTTGAATGGTCACTCCACACAAGCAAAGTACCAGCAAAAGAAGGGAAAAAAACGTTCCTGAGGCAGGAAGTCTAGTCCTGCCAAGAATGTAATAAGGGTTAACAGAGAGGCAGTTTCTATAAGCAAAACCAGAATGTTTCCTTCCTGCCTTCCTTACAGGATTAGCCCAGTAATTTCTTCTAACAACCGGTTCTCCGAACTGCTTAGAATGTTAACAACCGGTTCTAGCGAATAGGTACGAACTGGCAGAATCCCACCCCTGCCCAAATCCCATTCCTGGCAGCCTCCCGCCTACCCCTCCCCTCCCAGGAGTCCCCACATGGCCTGTTTTGGATGCAGGTAAGGGCAGGGCACGCATGGAGGTTCAGGGAGGGTGAAAAATGGCCTCCTGGAAGTTCAGGAAGGCCGGAAATGGGCGTGTTTCAGCCTTCCAGAGAGCCTCCAGAGCCTGGGGAGGCCATTTTCTCCCTCCCGGAGGCTCAAACAAAGCCTCCAGAGCCCAGGGAGGGTAAAAACGCTCTCCCTATGGTGCAGGAGGCCAACTAGGCCACACCCACCCAGCAACCAGGCAGAGAGCCCATTGCTAAAATTTTTGAAGCCCACCCCAGTGACTTATGGTTTCCCATCAAGGAAAGGAGGTTGCTATTTACAGATAGTCCTCTATTTATGATCACGATTGAGGCCAACATTTCTGCTGTCAAGTAAAACGTTTGTTCAGTGAGTTTTGCCCCCATTTTACGACTTTTTCTTGCCACAGGTGTTAAGTGAACCCCCAAAGTGATTAAGTAAGTAACAATGGTCGTTAAGTGAATCTGGCTTCCCCATTAATTCAGCTTGTTCCAAAGGTCACAGAAGGCGGTCACGTCACGCCAGGATGCCACAACCATCATCCATACGAGTCCGTCGTCAAGGCTCTGAATTTTGATCTCACACCATCATGAGGATGCTGCGACGGTCGTTAAGTGTGAAAAACGGCCGTAAGCCCCTTTTCCCGAATCCTATTGTAACTGGTCACTAAAGGAACTGTTGCAAGTCAAGGTAGTTGCACGCAGGCAGATTTTTTTTTTTTAAAAAAAGATGTATTCAAGGCCATTAATGCAGGGGAAGCAAGAGGCTGCCGGTTTCCCTCCGAGTCGGATGGAAGGGGTTAAAATAAATGTGCGTGCTGGGGGAAACAGTGAGCCAGCCAGCCAGCCAGCGTGAATGGCTGGTCTTCGGGTACAGGGTCCCATATAATAAGACTATTTGTATTCATACTGGCAGAATAAACACTCAGTTTTCATGCCAAGCGAGCTTCGCGCTAGTAATTTCAGCCCAAACACAGCTCGGTCCCTTGGGAATTTCTCTACTCCCCTGGTCTCCAACCACTCCAAATGTGAAATGAGAGCTAAGAAGTGGATTTCGGGGGTGGGGGGTGGTGAAGAAATAGAGGCAGACAAAGACCAGCAAAAGAGAAACCTGCATGCCGCGATCTCTCTCGCTTTGCAAGGAGAAACCGTTAACGTTATCGAGGGTTTCGCCATCCAGCTGCATTAGAGGACACCTCTTTTAAAACCTTCCGATTTCTCCTACTTTAAAAAAATATCTACCTCTAGCTAGTTTAATTCTACATCCTGCCCGGAATAATAGGCTACTTAAAAGCACGTATCGGAATTTAAAATGGAAGGTTCCTTGGTGCTCGCTGAGTTTGCGCGGTTTTCTTGCAGATGGTTTCACGAACCAAACTAGGGAACATGATCATCAGTGGGCACTGATGATGTTACTTAGTTTGGTAATGAAACGTCTACAAGAAAACCACCAAAGCTCAGACAACACCAAAGACCCCCACAGTTTAACCTTGAGCCACACAGGACCCCGTGAGTGTGCAACTGTCACAACCACACGCCAGTTGCCAAGCATCTGAATTTTGATCATGTGACTATGGAGGGGGAAGCTGCAACGGTCCTAAGAGTGAAAAACAGTCATAAGTCGTTGTTTTCACTGTCGTTTAAACTTTGATGGCTACTAAACGAATGGTTATTATACGTCAAGGACTACCTGTGTGTTGGTTGGCAGGAATTTCCTAGGCTTTGATAGGAATCTTTTCCAGTCTTCCCTGGAGATGGCAGGGAACAAATTCAGCTTCCCTTCCATAAGAAAATTAGAATAGAAATAGAAATAGCAGAAATAGAAATGGGATGGGATAGGATAGGATAGGATAGAATAGGAATAAAATAGAACAGAATAGAATAGAACAGAACAGAATAGAATAGAATATGGAATATGAAATAGAATAGAATACAATAGGAATAGAATAGAGTTAGAATAGGAATAGAATAGGAATAGAATAGAAATAGAATTGGGATAGAATAGAAATAGAAATAGCAGAAATAGAAATGGGATGGGATAGAATAGGAATAAAATAGAATGGAATAGGAATAGAATAGAATATGGAATATGGAATATGGAATATGGAATATGGAATATGGAAAATGAAATAGAATAGAATAGAATATGGACTATGGACTATGAAATAGAATAGAACAGAACAGAACAGAACAGAACAGAATAGAATAGAATCACAGAGTTGGAAGGGACCTTAGAGGTCTTCTAGTCCAACCCCCCTTGCTTAGGCAGGAACAAATGTTTATATCCAATCTCTTCTTGAAAACTTCCAGTGTTGGAGCACCCACAACTTCTGGAGGCAAATTGTTCCACTGATTGATTGTTCTCACCATCAGGAAATATCTCTTTAGTTCTAGCTTGATTTTCTCCTTGATTAGTGGCTTTATTTATTTATTTTTGCACTGAATTATAGGTAATCCTCGACTTACAACTGGTCACCTAGGAAGCTCTCCTCAAAGCTTTGTGGATTTCTTCCAGGCTATTCATGACCCGGGTTTGAAGTTCCGATTGCCAGGCCTCCTTGTGAACATCTGGTTGCATTTTGGACACTTGGCAACCAAGGCTGCATTTATAGTCATTTTCAGCATCCCGCTGTCCCACGGCTGTGATTTATGACATTTTTTTGCCTGAAACTGGCATTCACTTCCAGTTTCTGGCAAATAAATGCCTATTGTGAACAACTGATCTGTTTAATGATCACTGTATTTGCTCAATGACCACTGCCAAAAAGATGATAAAATAAGGTGTGGTCACATGTTTCCCCATAGTGATTCAATTAACAACCAGCACAACTAATGACCAGTACAATATAGAACTGGAGTTGCAGGCTCATTAACGGCCATAAGTCAAGGACTATCTGTGTAACCTCTCACCAATTTTCCTTTACAAAGTGTTCCAGTAAAGCAATTCTTTGCATGATTCATCCAATCAACCAACAAAATGTAATTGTAGTAAATATTTATACAGTTATTTCAAGTCATCCAATTCATTTCACATGCACCAAGTCCAGTAATCCATACAGTGGTGTTCGATCACGCCAAGCACAACTTGAAACATAACGACGGGGTCTTTCTTTAGTACAATTCCGGGAAAATAATATAAAAAATAAATGCAATACAAAAAAAACTAGGTATAAAAACAATATAAAATTATCATATAACACAGTCCTGTAGGGGAAAGAGTAGCAGACCCTGGGAAAAAGAGTTAAAAGAGGAATCTGCCTAGAATCCCTCTGTAGACACAAGTGAGCTCAGTCCAACCTCTCTTGAATTCTATGGGGACCCTTATTTAATTCCTAGCAGGTGCTATTAGTTGAGAAGATTCCTGTACATAGGCTGTTTAGCAATAAATCAATTTAATTGGATATCACCTGTGGATATCATCTTTTAATGCCGGACAATCCATAGCCAAAGTGTACCAAACCTGTAATTGTGCAATTTGATGTTGTTAAGCACACACACATACCCTGTGACTTTTGGAGTGGAAGGCCATAATAACACCATTTAAATAAATACCAATAGCACCTAGATTTATATACCCCTTCGTAGTGCTTTAGAGTTCTCTCTAAGTGGTCTACAGAGTCAGCATATTGCCCCCAGCAATCTGGGTCCTCATTTTACCAACCTTGAAAGGACAGAAGGCCTGAGTCAACCTTGAGCCAATCAGGATCGAACTCTTGACAGCGGGCAGTCAGCCTGCAATACTGCATTCTAACCACTGCGCCACCACACAGAAGAAACACTTTTAACTTTATTTAACACCATCAAACAACCATATCTGCGTATCCTTGGGGAGAACTTGATAGGTGGACAAAAATGCCAAATCCCATCTAAATATCTGATTATGTGACCAACTACAATAATATGCTGGTTGGCGGATTCTGAGAGTTGAGTCCATATGTCCCACAATTGCCACGTTTGAAAAACACCGATCTAAGCTAAGCCCTATTCTCATTTTTTTTTTAATCTGTAAGCCCAGCCCAGAGTGAAAATAAAGAATGAAGTTGGGTCTTTTCTGTTTTCCAAACAACCATTCCAGGGTTCACACAGATAAGAAGACATCTGATAGTCTGTATCAGAACATGGCTTATTATTCCAATAGAAGAGGGTATTTGTAGCTCAGGGTTGAAATTGGTGTGTGTGTGTGTGGGGGGGTCCTTGGTGCTCTCTGAGCTTGGTTGTTTTCTTGCAGACGTTTCATTACCCAACTAGGTGACATCATCAGTGTACATGAGAAAAAAGCAAACAAACAATCAAGTGGAAAACTAGCCCCCCCACCAACACTGGCAGGACAGGCTGCTGTATATAAACAGGCACTAAATCCGACACTCACTAGCATGGATGATCTTCCTTAGGTGGGTAGTGAAATGTCTGCAAGCAAACAGCCAAGCTCAGAGAGCACCAAGGATTCCTCAGAGCTTCATGTCTTTGATATTAGGAGGACGGACAGAGGATTCAAAATTTGGATTTATTTATTTATTTATTTTTGAAAAAGCAACCCTCGAGATGCCAAGTATTTTTATTGCTTAAAAAACAAAACAAAACCTCAACCGTACTTTGAATATGTCAGCGAAAGGAAACGGTTGCTGAGACAGGGAAGGAGGAAGAGGAAGGGAGAGAGAGAAAGGAGGAGGGAGGGAGAAAGAGAGAGGGAAGGAGGTAGTAAGATGGAATGAGAAAGAGAAGGAGGGAAAGAGAGGAAGAGAGAGAGAGAGAAAGGGGTGGAGAGGGAGAGAGCAAGAGGGAGCAAGGGAGAGAGGGAAAGAGAAAGAGAGTAGGAAAAAGAAGGAGGAAAGGAGAGAGGGATGGAGAGGAAGAGAAAGATAGGTAGTGGGTGGGACGATGGGGAGAGAAAAAGGGAGGGAGAGAGAGATAGAAAAAGAGGAAGAGGGAAGGAGAGAAGAGGGGGAGAGAAAAGAAAAGAGAGGGAGAGTGAGAAGGAGAAAAGAGGGAGAGAGGAGAAGAGAAGGGAGCGTGGGAGAGATTGAGATTTCTATAAAAATAGCAGGTAATAAACCAAACAGACGGACTTGCCTCATTCCCTCCAGGAAGCCTGTTCATCTGTACCAACTGGCCTTGGTCATCCAGGACAAGCTCCGTATATGTCAGCAAATCAGAAGGCAAAGGAGGAGCAGGAAGAATCGCAAATTCCTTCATAAAGTCCCATAATTTGATCAAAGCCTATAAGAATCAGAAGGGGGTGTGTGTGATTATTTTTTAGCCTTTTCGTTATTTTTTAGAATCATGCTGATCTTTGGGGCTTGGTGGACATGTAACAAGAAACTAAGATCCTGTGTGATGGACTTGGGGGATAAAATCAAACGTGTGTTGCATATCGTGGTTTGTTTTCTATCAACCTAGATTAAAGTAGAAAGCACGAACTAAAAAAAAGCCTTCGGGGGCCACGGGTAGCCTCTCCTCCAAAACCTGCTGCTGTGTTTCATAATTGAAGAAGCTTCTTGGATGAGAAGCGAAACGTCTTCAAAGAAAAAACAAAAAACAGAAAGTCCAGTTGCCTCTTGAAAAAAGCACCTTTGGGACACCTTCCACAGTCCTTACCTGCCGAAACATTTCAGGAATATCATACACGTAGGTTGTCCCCAGGGACTGGGCCTGGAATCTCTTCGACTGGAGTAAGTCCTTTGTCACATACGGAGTATTGATCAGCATCCCGTGTAGGGGCCCTTGCTTATCGCCATAAGCCTGGAACATAATCTGAAAAGAAGAGAATGTACATCCAGGATTAAATCAAATCGTCGTGATGATTTTATTAAATCCCTCAATCTCCATTCAGATATGGTCTACGTCCAGAAAGGCTTTCGACAAGCTTTAAGCCTTCGGTTAGCCGAGAATCCTGGCAACTGTATTCCAACAGATCAGGAAAGCAGCTAAGAGACAATATAGGTAGTCCTCAATTTACAACTTGGCCCAGAATTTCCACTGATAAGCTAAGTGAGTCGCACCCAATGTTATGACCTTTTGGGGGGGCAGAGTTGTTAAGCAATTTCCTGCAGTTGCCAAGTGAATCATGTGGTTGTTAAGCAAATCTAGCTTCCCACGTTGACTTCGTGTTTGTCAGAAGCCAGCTGGGAAGGTCATAAATAGCAATCATATGACCCCGGGATGCTACAACACAGTAAATACAAGTCAGTTGCCCTGGGGCTGCTGTGACAGTCATATCCATGGGGATGCTGCAAAGGATCGGCTGTCATTTCATCATTTTTATCATCTTTTAAGCCACCAGGCATTGCTTCAAAGGGGAACGGGTGGCATATGAATTTAATATATAAATAAGGCACTTTTTTTCCAATCCTTCCAAATAATCACTAAACAAATGACTGCAGCTTTTAAGTCCTCGACTTACCCACAACTGTTGCCCATCATTTATGTTGACAGGTGAGAAATTTGTTAAGTGGGTTTTGCCCCGTTTTACGACTTTTCTCGTCACATTTTGTCAAGTGAATCACTGCAGTTGTTAAATAAGTAAGACGGTCATTAAGGGAATCTGGTTTTCCCATGGGCTTTGTTCATCAGACAGTTACAAAAGGGGATCGCTTGACCCCGGCACACTGCAACCATCATAAATTGAGTCAGATGCCAAGCATCTGAATGTCAATCATGTACGGTCGCAAGTGAGAAAAATGGTCATAAGTTATGTTTTTCAATGCTGTTTGTAAAAATGGTCATAAGTTATGTTTTTCAATGCTGTTTGTAACTTCGAACAGTCACTAAGCAAACTGTTGTAAGTCAAGGACTACCCTTGAACAATTGAGCCCCAAATTTCCATCTGCTAAGCAAGACAGTGGTTAAGTGAATCTTGCCCCATTTTACAACCTTTCTTGCCACCGTTGTTAAGTGAATCCCTGCTGTTGCTAAGTTAGTAACATGGTTATTAAGTGAATCTGGCTTCCCCCATTGACTCAGCTTATCAGAAGGTCGTAAAAGAGAATCGCTTGATCCCAGGACACCGCAACCATCATAAATATGAGTCAGTTGCCAAGCGTCTGAATTTTGATCCTGTGACCATGGGGATGCTACAAGGGTTGTATGAAAAAATGGTCCTAAATTATGTTTTTCAGCACCTTCAAACAGTCATGAACAGTCTACCACTATTATATTGAAACAGGAACTAAGGATCAGAGATGAGGAGGCCATAGGCCAAAGAGAAACAGTTTTCCAATGAAAATCCTGCATTAAGTGAAATCTATACGAACAAGGAGCTTATAGTGGACTATAGAAGGAACGGATCAGACATCCAGCCCTTGCTTATCAATGGAGACTTGAGTGGAACAAGTGGCCTGTTTTAAGTTTCTGGGTGTTACCCTAAAAGAAGAGCTGACCTGGGGTGCTCACATTGCAGCCCTGGTCAAAAGGGCCCAGCAGAGATTATACTACCTGAGACTTCTCAGAAAACAACCACTGAATGAAAAACTGCTGGTGACCTTCTACCGCTGCACCAGAGAGAGCATCTTAACTTACTGCACCTCTGTATGGTTTGCCAATTGCACAGTGGCAGATAAGAAAGCACTCCAGAGGGTTAATGTCATTGCCTAGTTGCCCTCTCCACTCTTTGGAAGAGCTTTATAGCTCCCTCTGCCTTAAGGAAGTTCAAAACATTCTCAAAGATCCATCTCATCCCAGGCACCCTTTTTTTGAACTATTACCATCTGGCAGATGGTACAGAATAATAAAAACAAGGACAAATAGGCTAAAAAACCCAGCTTCTATCCCAGGGCAGTAGCTCTGTTGAATTCTACTGCATAGTGCAGTGTTGGTGTGGTGTGGTGTGGTGTCTGTGCTGTGCTATTCTATTCTATTCTATTCTATTCTATTCTATTCTATTCTATTCTCCACAATTCAATGTATGGAGTGTGAAGGATGTGTGTTTGTGTTTATTTTCATGGTCATGATGTGCACTGAAGATGGTATTTAATTTCGTTGTACAAGGTGCAATGACAACGAAGTAAATTAAGTAAATTAAGTTCCTGTGATGGAGACATACTTGGGAAGTTCTGGAGTCCGTCACTTCTTTATACAGGCTTATGTCAAGGTAATAGCCAGACTCGTTGGTCAAGAAGAGCCGGATTGGAATAGCCTTGCCGCTGGGTGTGAGCTGAATGTTAATCTTCAGCTCAGCTTGCAAGACTCGCAGTTTCCACAGGCGGCTCCCGTAGCGCATAACCATGCTCCGAACAGATTCCTCAATCTAGGGGACAAAAACAGAGTGAGTGAGACATGAGAATTAGAGGATACACCACGCAAAGCTTGCAAGGCCATTCAACCAGAAAATCAAAACCTCTCCTGGAGCTGAAGAATAGAATAGAATAGAATAGAATAGAATAGAATAGAATAGAATAGAATAGAATAGAATAGAATAGAATAGCACAGCACAGAACAGAATAGCACAGCACAGCACAGCACAGCATAGAATAGCACAGAATAGGATAGGATAGGATAGGATAGGATAGGATAGGATAGGATAGCACAGCACAGCATAGCACAGAATAGAATCACAGAGTTGGAAGGGACCTTGGAGGTCTTCTAGTCCAGCCCCCTGCTCAGGCAGGAAACCCTATACCATTTCAGACAAATAGTTATCCAATCTCTTTTTAAAAACTTCCAGTGTTGGAGCATTTGCAACTTCTGGAGGGAAGTCGTTCCACTGATTAATTGTTCTAACTGTCAGGAAATGACTCCTTAGTTCCAGGTTGCTTCTCTCCTTGATTGGTTTCCCTCCGTTGCTTCTCGTCCTGCCCTCAGGTGCTTTGGAGAACAGCTTGCCTTCCTCTTCTTTGGGGCAGCCCCTGAGATATTGGAACACTGCTATCCTGTCACCCCTAGTCCTTCTTTTCATCAAACTAGACATACCCAGGTCCAGCAACCGTTCTTCATATGTTTTAGCCTCTAGTCCCCTAATGGGATATGGATCAATGAATTTAAATCAAGAGTCTCTCCAACTTCAGCAACTTTTAAGGCTTCTGGACTTCAACTCCCAGAATTCCTGAGATGGCTGGCTGAGGAATTCTGGGAGTTGAAGTCCATGTGTCTTAAAGTTGCTAAAGTTAGAGAGACCCCTGATTTAAATGACGGAGAGGCAAATTCCCATTGAATGTGAGAAGCAGCTCTCCAAGAATAAAAGCAGTTTTTGACAATGGAACCAGTGAGCCAGAGAGAGATGGTGTGGTCCTTTTCACTTACGACTGTGCAGCCAGAGGCTGTTGCAGAGGCTTTAATCTAGAATCTTGCACTAAAATGAGGTTGTGTGAGGAAAACAAATAAACAGAAGCATAGAAAGTATGTGTGGTAATTGAGGCAACTTTGAAGTGCTTGGTTCTCAATAAGTGTACCAAAACTTCCATGGCAACAGTAACAGTTTCTTTTTATTAAAACAATAATTCTTTCAGGAGAGAATATTTGTAGTTTAAGATTGACATGAGGGGATGGACCTTAGCGCTCTCTGAGCTTAGTTATTTTCTTGCACATGTTTCACCTAGCACGGATGATGTTACCTAGCTTGGTAATGAAATGTCTGCAAGAAAACAATCAAGCTCAGAGCACACCAAGGACCCCTCACAATAATTCTTTCTTAAAGACAGTAAGGGTAGAAGGACAGGGAAGTAAGGCTTGCTAATTATGAATATTTATGCTCAGAAAATCTGTTACCTACGCCTATGTGTGTTTTGTTTTTTTTTCTCATTTCTTGAAATGTATAAATATCAGTGCCTTCTTTGAATGTATTATATATATCTAAAATATATAGTTTTCCCGAAAATACGACCTACCCTAAAATGAAGTCCTAGCTTAATTTTTGCATGTGCGCCCAATATAAGCTCTAATTAAGATCCTGCCCACTCCAGAGTACACGGGTAAAAATTAAGCTAGGATGGGGATGTGGGTGAAGCCTACTTACCTTTGGACAGACCCCAACACCTGCCTTGCTGGTCCATTTCTTCTGCAGCCGGCAAAGCTGGCAAAGCTTTCCTAAAAGGCCTCTGTAGCTGATAACAAAGCTGTGGATCGATCCAGAGCGCTATTATCAGCTGCAGAGGCCTTCAGGAAAGCCTTGCCAGTCGCAGAAGAAGTTCCTGAAGGCCTCTGACAACGAAAAGGAGGCCAGGAGGGGATGCACGCAAATGAGGTTAGTCAGTGGAAATGACATCCCCCCAAAATAAGACCTGGTGCCTTTTTTGGTGGGGAAAAAATATAAGACAGGGTCTTTTTTTCGGGGAAACACGATACACACACACACACACACACACATTGCCTTTATTGTTTTGTTTTTTTATAAACAACTTAAGGCGACAAACATATCTGCTATTCCTTCCCCCTCCTATTTTCCCCAAAGCAACAATACTCTGAAGTCAGTTGGGCTGACAGAGTAGCCCAAAGTCACCCAGCGCCTTGCCTGCCTAAGGCGGGACTAGAACGCTCAGTCTCCTGGTGATTGGCCCAAAGTCATCCAACCAGCTTTCATGGCAAAGGCAGAGCTAGAATTCAGTGTCTCCTGGTTTCTAGACTCAACCAAGCTGGTTCAGGAGTCCCTCCTATCATTTGCTGGAGGAAACTTTTCCACTGCACACTGTTAAATAAATAAATACTTCAATGAGACTCGATTATTCTTTTTTTTTGGGGTGGTGGGGGTGGTCCTGCATTTGGTTCCACAATTGTAACTAGGCGTCTTGATTTTCAGTGTAAGAGCGTGTGGGTAATTGTGTGTGTTGTGTGTTACGTGTAGAGGCAGAAGAGGGAATGGGAGAATGTGTTGCCTTGGGAGGATTTCGTACCAATCTATTTCCCCGTTCACCCAATCCTTTGATACGTTAATGGGGAGAGAAACATTAATGGCAAAATTGCATCTGCAAAAACAGCCCTCGCGCCCTGTGTTTCGCTGCTGCTGGAGCACCTTAAATCAACACGAGGATTACCGCTCGGAGGCAGGTTATTCTGCCATTTTATTAAACTTTCAAATATACTGCTGTTTGGTAAATAGTGCATATTAAAAAACAAGGCAGTTGGAAGGCAGAGCTTGTGTTCTCTCAGAAATTCAGAGATGGCCTCTGTTCCCAAGGACCTTCTAAAGAAACTCTTCCCGCAGCATCGAGAAAGTGGCAAATCCAATTGGAAGTGCAATTGTTAGATTATTTATTTGTTTGTTTTGTTTATTTGTTCATTTATTTATTTTACTAGCTGGATACCCGTTCTTTGCTACAAAACTATGTGGTTGGGCTTAGTTTTGGGGGAGGAAAATAAGGGGTGGGGGAATTCTGCCTCTGCCTACCAGCATCCATCAGTATTCCTCTGGCTAGCGCTTGTCAGTGTGTGAGAGAGTTGAGGGCTGTTTGAAAACTGAAACAGCACTTGCTATTTGAGGAAGGAGGAGACAGCAAGGAGCCTGGGCATGGCTTAGTTCAACTGTTCTGTACCAAAGCTGGTTGGTGCTGTGAAACTAAAACGGAAACTCAGGTAGGGAGGGGGAGTAGAACTCCTTAGTATCAGAGCGTGTTAATGATAATATACGAAGTACTAATACTCTGGTGGTGATTTCAAAAAATCCTTTCTTATGAGGACCTAGAAGCCAAGAGGAACATACGTGCCAAATTTCAAGTTTGTAGGCTTTACAGTTGTAGAGATTTTGTGATGATGTGTGAGTGGTATTTTGCATATATATATATATTTATATTTATATATTTATTTATTGGGGAGGGTGGGTCCCACTTTTCACATGAAAAGGCTCCCTATAACACAGATAATGAATTTTGTTAAAATATACCAGTTTCTCACCTTCTAAGAGGTATGGCACCAAAGAAAATATAAATGGTGGAATAGCAATGAAGTAGCCATAAGCCCCCATTCTTAAAAGAAATGAATTACAGTAACAGGGCAAGAAATGAGAATGTCTCCTCTCTTCTCATTTTCATTAGGAAGATGAAGAAAGCAAGTTTGGTCTAATGGTTAAAACACCAGGCTAGAAATTGGGAAACGATGAATTCTAATCCTGCCTTAGAGACATGAAAGCTGGCCTGGTGGTTCTGGGCCCATCGCCGGAAAAAATGAGTTCAAGTCCCGCCTTAGGCATGCAAGTCAGTTGGTGACTTTGGCCCAATCACAAGAAGATGTGGGTTCTAGTCCCACCTTAGGCATGAAAGTTGGCTGGGTGACTTTGAGCCAATCATCAGAAGATTGTGAGTTCTAATCCCACCTTAGTCATGAAGGCCAGCTGGGTGACTTTGGGCCAATCACCAGGAGACTGTGAGTTCTAGTCTCTTGTTAGGCATAAAAGCCAGCTGGGTGATTTTAGGCCAATCACCAGGAGAAAATTTCGAGTTCTAGTCCTGCCTTAGGCATGAAAGCCAGCTGGGTGATTTTAGGCCAATCACCAGGAGACTGTGAGTTCTAGTTCCACTTTAGTCATGAAGGCCAACTGGGTAACTTTGGGCCAATCATCAGGAGATGGTGAGTTCTAGTCCCACTTTAGGCATGAAAGTTTGACTGGGTGACTTGTTTATAAAAATAATAAAGGCAGGATATAAATAGTATATTTTTAAAAAAAGATTCCTGCCTTGTTTTGCAGCTCTTTCAGCATAACAACTGCACTACATTTTTCGACATTGCCTAAGCAGAGAGGGCGAGGGTCAGGGACAGGAGGGCAACCTACCTTTGAAGGATCCATAATAACGGTAGGGACGAAGTTGAGGAAAATGTGGTTGCAGTCGGTGCGCACATTTGTGTTGTTGAAAGCTACTTCCAGCTCGTCCATGGCTTCTAAAAGCAAGCGCTCCCCCTCATTCTGTAGGTATTCAAACGACGCTTCCTGGAAAAATAAACTGATAAGTTAGCAACAGCAACAGCCCTTAGACCCATGATGGCGAACCTATGGCACGCATGATGGAAGTGGCATGCAGAGCCACTTCTGCTGATACGCGAGAGGTTGCCCAGAAAGAGCCCCACTGCGCGTGCGTGGGCGCTGCCCACCCAACAGCTGATTGTCAGGTATCTCGTGCGCATGCGCGGGGGGGGTGGGACACGCATGTTCATGCGCAGAGATACACAGCACACGGGGAGATCACGCGTGCATGTACAGGAGGCGTGGGGGCCCTTCGCGCACTGCCTTCTGGGTGCTGGCATGCGAGCACGCACACCATTTTCAGCACAGGAGCCTAAAGAGGTTAGCCACCACTGCCTCAGACTTATATACCGCTTCACCGTGCTTTTACAGACCTCTCTAAGCAGTTTACAGAGTCAGCCTATTGCCCCCAAGATCCTGAAAAATGGTCATTGATTACTATCTTTCAGTGCCATTGTCATTTCAAACAGCCACTAAATGAACTGTTGCAAGTCGAGGACTATCTGTGTTCAGTTCTATTCAGCTCCTGATCTTCTTTGGGGTTATGTGCCACTCGGAGTAGAGTTACCAAAAGTTAAGAGTCGCGGTGGCGCAGTGGTTAGAATGCAGTACTGCAGGCTATGTCCGTTGACTGCCGACTGTCTACAGTTCGGCAGTTCGATCCTGGCCGGCTCAAGGTTGACTCAGCCTTCCATCCTTCTGAGGTCGGTAAGATGAGGGCGCAGCTGGTCAACTGCGTTCTTTTAGAGTCAGGAGCCATTTGTGCTTCAGTTTGAGATGCAGACAATGCAGGCTTATCCCCAACAGCTTGCGCCTGTCTTCAACAGGGAAAGGACATAAGGCAGAAAGCACAATTCCACAACACGGTCCTTTCAGCAAGTTCTAAGAAGACTCCACACTCTTTTGCACTACTCAGGTGAGCCTGAGGACGCAGACAGATCTCCAAGTGGCCTCAATGGCTCTCTGAAAGGATGTAAATGACCATCTGTCTGCAAGGAATATAAATCCTTCCCCAGCATCCAGTCAGAGCTGAAGAAGCTTCTTGGATGAGAAGTGAAATGTCTTCAAAAGGAAAAAAAACCCAAGAAAGCCCACTTGAAAAAAAGCACCTTGGAAACAACTATGATCTGGATGACTGAGAATCTCCATTGATGCAAAAGGAAGGACAGAATGAAATGTGATTGACAAAAATAAAAAAAATATATTTTAATTAAATTATTAAACTGTCTTGCGTCCAGCTGTCACATGGGAAGTTGGCCACGCGAGTTGACCATGGTGAGTTGGCCGTCAGCAAGGCGGCTGTGGCGAGTTGGCTACCCAAGATGGTTGCCTCAAGTTGTCCCATTCCGCAGCCAGAAGGTCTTAAGATCTCTTCATTGTTCTTTTTTAACTCAAGAAACCCTGCCCTGATGTTATCTTTCCCCCTCCCAATTCCAGGACCCATTCATAATTCCACCACAGGACCACAAATAAATGAAGCCCCACCTTAGTCACCAAGTCCGAATGGCGGATGATCGCTCGGACAAAGAATCGGTAATCGGTGACCTCCGCTCCTGCCTCAACCTTTGCTGCCCCCAGATAGAGGTGCATCTTGTGATTGGCACATGGGATGGCGGTGAGGTCAAAGTTGCGCATTCGGTTGAGCTCCAGCTGGAATGCCAGAGCCGGTTCCAAGTGGCGGTAGATTCTGTCTTCTTCGAACTGGGAAGGAAGCAAACGCATTTTACCCAACTGAGGAGAGACAACATGGCGTTCGCTGAGGTTTCTCATCCAGTATTAAGCCTTCAGGAAAGAGTGGCATTAAAATAACCTAAATAAATAAATGCAGGGTCATTTATCTAGTTTATTTATCTATTTATTTACCCAAGGGGCTGCCACAAAGAAGAAGGGATCAACCTGTCCTGAAAAACAACCAGAGGGCATGACAGGAAAGAATGGATGGAAACTAACCAAAGAGAGAAGCTACAAGGAATTAAGGAGGAACTTCCTGACAGGGAGAACAATTAACCAGTGGAAGAGCTTGCCACCAGAAATTTTGGATTTTTTCATCACTGGAGGTTTTAAAGAAGAGACTGGACAGGGGGTTGAATTAGGCACCTTCTACAATTCTGTTATTCTGTTATGCAGGTGGTCCTCAACTTACGACCATTCAATTAGCAACTGTTCAAAAATATTGCTTTCACTGTCTTAATAAATACATTAATAAACATTAATAAAAAAACCATTAACCCTTACCTTATCCCTGGCACGGAATGTGAAGAATTTGGGGAATTCCCTCTGGAAAAGAAAGTAAAATTAGTATGGGAAATTATTATTGCTCATTAATCTCATGATGATATTTTAAAGCAATTTACACTACTCCATTTAACTTACTCCCCGTTCCAAAGTTGCGCTATTTACTGAAAACACTGAATAATCCCTCTCATTCTTTTTAAAGTGGATTTTTCTTTTTTAATTTTAAGATGCCCTGAAAGTTTTTTTGAACAGGAGCAAGATATAATACCAAAAGAATATAGCCAAAAGAAATCTAATCCCAATATTCAGGGGGGAAATTTTAAGTCCAAAGGAGGTAAATTGCATTTCAGACGCCCAAATAGGGACTGAATTTAGCATTAACAAAGCAGTTCCATTGAGGACGAACGCTGAGTGCAGTTGGTCAGCCAGTTATGAATCCATCTGGTGATTATGCTGTCTAACTCACATTTTTTCTATCTTATCAAGTAGTAGGTTGTGGTCTACTTTATCAAATGCCTTACTGTAGTCCAAGTAAATTATATCCAGAGCATTCTTCTGGTCCACTAATTTTGTCACTTTGTCGAAGAATGCAATAAGATTTGTCTGATCTGTTTTTGACAAATCCATGTTAGCTTTTGGGTATGACTTTGTTTGCCTCTAGGTGTTCATTTTATTTGCTCTTGCAAAACTGGATAAATGTAAACTGATGGGCATCTTTCAAAGGTTGGCAGAATGTTCAATACTGGTTACTGTTTGACACTGCTTGCTCTGTAAATAATTAGACTATTTCCCTGTCATAGTTCCTGGCTCATCTGGATGCTCTTTAGCAGCCCTGCTTCCTTTTGAGGGGATAGCATTTACTAAACATTTAATTTAACTTAAAGATTTAGTTAAGGCCACACAGAACACTGCACACAGTTTTAGTCACCATATTATGAAAAAGATGTTGAGACTCTGGAAAGAGTGCAGAAAAGAAGGGCTGGAGGCTAAAACTTATAAAGAATGGTTGCAGGAATTGGGTACATCTAGTCGAGTGAAAAGAAGGACTAGGGGACATAAGAACCCTGGTGGCACAGTGGTTAGAGTGCAGTACTGCAGGCTACTTCTGCTGACTGCCGGCTGACTGCAATTTGGCACTTCGAATCTCACCAGGCTCAAGGTTGACTCAGCCTCCCATCCTTCCGAGGTGGGTAAAATGAGGACCCAGATTGCTGGGGGCAATATGCTGTCTCTGTAAAACCACTTAGAGAGGACCGCAAAGCACTCTAAAGCAGTATATAAGTCAAAGTGCTACTGCTATAAGATAGCGGTGTTCCAATATCTAAGGGGTGAGTTTAACCTATTCTCCAAAGCACCTGAAAGCAGAATAAGTAGCAATGGATGGAAATTAATCAGGGAGAAAACCAACCCGATAAACTTCCTAACAGTGAGAATAATTAACCAATGGAATAGCTTGCCTCCAGAAGTTGTAGGTTCTTCAAGAGATTGGACACCCACTTGTCTGGAATGGTATAAGGTCTCCTACCTGAGCAGGGGGTTAGACTAGAAGACCTCCAAGGTCCCTTCCAACTCTATTATTCTGTTAATTGTATCCTAATCAAGGACCTTCTCAATGTTGGACCAGCCACCATGACTGAATCCAAAGATGAACGCCAGAAATATTTTCTAGTTCTTCATCGCATTCCTAAACTTTTCCTTGTCTTTTGCTCTTCGGATGCTGCTCAAAGCTATTCTTTTTTTTTTCTTCCTTGCTGCATTTGTCAGCATACTGTCACTAAACCGATTGCTCTTCCCCCCCCACCCCCCTCTTTTCTTTTCAGCTCTTCAGTCTAGCACTTTCAGGCAAATATCCAATTAAACGTGCGTGGGCAAATGCAAAGGGAAAGACGCAGAGGTAAACACATCCTCAGAGTTTTCATACCAAAATCCAAAAAAGGAAAAGGAAAAAAGAAAAAAAAAAGAAAAACCCGATTTCCTAGATGAAGGAATTATGCCCCTGCTGTGTTCTAATCAACCAACCATCATCAAGACAATCAGAATAATTCGCCTAAATTAACCAATCAAGACACCCTGCAAATTGGAGAATGCAAAAAGCTACATGAGAAAATCATCATAGCTGGTTATTATACTAATAATCGTGTTAAAAGCCTAATGAGATGAGGAAATTGGAAGCCTGCTGAAGCAACTCTCTATTACTTCAACATGCTGGGAAGTAATTATATAGACTGTAATTAAAACACAAAACCAGCCCACGCCATGGCCGCTAAGTTACAGTGATAGTCCGGTACTAGAACGAACAGGGATGGAAAACCCAAGGGGTGAACGCAGTTTCTGGAAGGGCTAAGCAATTCTGCTTAGAGTTAGAAGGGCTGAGGAGATACCTGGAGATTCCTCACATCCTGGATCTAAACTGTTTCAACTCTTCTCCTTGGGATGGCGCTATAGGACATTGTGTGTCAAGAGAAACTAGACTCTGGGTACAGTTTCTTCCCTTGGGTCATCACTCTGCTGTATACCTAATTCTCACGGTTGACAAAGCACGACTACTAAGTTTTCTCTGATGTGTATGTATATTAACCCATAGACTGTGCGTGTAGTATAATTTATCCTTTTATGAACTCTTATTCCCTCCTTCTACTAGCTGCACATTATTATTATTATTATTATTATTATTATTATTATTATTATTATTATTACTACTACTACTACTACTACTACTACTACTACTACTACTATTATTATTTCTGAGTGCTTCTGTACCGGAAACAAATTTGTTGTGTGTCTAATCACACTTGGCCAAATAAACGCTTCTCTTCTCTCTTCTCCTCTCCTTATTCTCTTCTTTCTTTCCCTTCTCTTTATTCTTCTCCCTTTCCTTCCCATGCTTTCCCCTTCTTTATTTCATCTCCTCCCCTCTTCTTTCCTCTCCTCTTCATTCCACTCCGCTCCATCCATTCTATTCCTGCACTGTTCTGCTTCTATTCTATTCTGTTCTGTTCTGTTCTGTTCTAATTCTAATTCTACTGTGTTCTACTCTAATTCCACTATTCTAATACTACTCTGCTGTATTCTACTTCTAATTTTAATTCTACTCTGCTCAACTTCTGTTCTAATTCTAATTCTAATTCTCTTCTCTTCTCTAAAGTGTAAAGTGTAGAGACTTGCTTACTAGCATAACGGCTGGCACAATAGCTTTGCTAAAAAGTCCAACCCTCGTTTTCCAGAGAAACAGACCAAGAACAAAGGCATATTACATATACTGTTGAAGCAACAGTAGCCAGGAACACATTCTTCGAAATAAAACACACAAATGTCTTTGCTGCACTATCTAACAACCTCCAAATTAAAAGACTCTGAGACTGTCATCTTCTCAAAGATCCATTTTATTAGAGATGTCATATTGGCAGATATCAGGAAAAACCCGAATCTGAGATTTCTGGGTTTTCCTTAGCACAAAGAGAATCCAAAATCCAACTCCTGCACCCAATAGTTCATCACATGGGTCCAACTATTACTTCGTTCCAACTGGAGACTATCCCCAGGCCCTCCCCTCCAGGTGCCAAGTAACGCGTCCTTGACTCTTTGAGAAAGGAATGTTTTTGTGGCTAATGTTCCACCGTTCCTTGAAGTCCTCCTCCCAAATTCCCAGGCAGTGAATGTGGCAGCCCAGAAGCCTCAAAGAAAAATGGCTTCCAAGATGATAGGAGAAGACTCCAACATTTGGTGTTGGAGAAGGTCCAACATTTGACATTGCAGAAGACACCTGAAAATACTGTAGATAGATAGCCAAGAAGACAAACCAACGGATCATCAAACAAATCGACCCATGAGAATAGATAAGCAGACTCCAATTATCCTACTTTGGACACACTGTCTGAAGGTGCAGCTCTCTGGAGAAAACTCTAATGCTGGGAAAGGTAGAAGGAAAGGAAGAAGAGATGGACCAGCTACAAGGTAGAGGGACTCAGTTGCAGTGGCAATGGATGTACCATTGGAAGGATCACACTAGGAACTGATCATCATGGAAAAAATCTATCTATGGGGCTAAAAATGACTCAATGGTACATAATCAACCAATAAACATTAAAGTCTACCCCGCTACCAGAAATGCAATGGTAGAAGACACTGAGACATTCAATAGCAAATTGAAGCTGATGCTTGATAAGAGTAAGAAAGAAAGGATGTTGAAAGAGAATAGAATAGAACAGAATAGAATAACAGAGTTGGAAGGGACTTTGGAGGTCTTCTAGTCCAACCTGCTACTCAGACAGGAAACCCTATAGCGTTTCAGACAAATTGGTTGTCCAATCTCTTCTTTAAAACTTCCAGTGTTGGAGAATTTACAACTTCTGGAGGCAAGTTGTTGCACTGATTAATTGTTCTAACAGTCAGGAAATTTCTCCTTAGTTCTAAGTTGCTTTTCTCCTTGCTTGGTTTTTATTTATTGCTTCTTGTCCTGCCCTTCTGTTGCTTTGGAGAATAGCTTGACTCCAGAGGTGGTATTCAGCAGGTTCTGACCAGTTCTGGAGAACTGGTAGCGGAAATTTTGAGTAGTTTGGAGAACCGGCCAATACTACTTCTGACTAGCCCCTCCCCCATCTATTCTCTGCCTCCCAAGTCCCAGCTGATTGGCTGGGTCTTCTTTGGTTGCCCTGCACAGGAGAAGGGAGCTGGAAAGCAGGGTGGGGAGGGAATGGGGATTTTGCAGTATCCTTCCCCTGCCACGCCCACCAAGCCACGCCCACCAAGCCACACCTACATAACTGGTAGTAAAAAAAATTTGAATCCCACCACTGCTTGACTTCCTCTTCTTTGTGGCAGCCCCTGAGCTATTGGAACACTGCTAACATGTCACCTTGTGCTACTAACAGGTGACTGGATTGCCAAAAATGGAAGAAACAGAGAACCTGGAATTCTAGAAAAATGTGTGTTTTTAATTCAGCGAACAGTATGAGAAGCAAGCAGGCTGCCTAATAGAAAAATGAAATTGGAAAAAAATGGAATCTGGTCTCTGGGACGTGCTCGCACGCAGACCTTGAATTACTGGTGTTAAAACTTAGAAAATTACTAAAGAATTTTGCCAGCAACTTTTGACCTGGAGAACATATAGGCAGAATACAAGAGAGATGTAAAGAAGAGATTTAGCAAATTTAATTTATGAGAGAGAGAGAGAGAGAGAGAGAGAGAGAGAGAGAGAGAGAGAGAGAAAGAGATAAGAGACAGACGAAGCAGAAGGGGAAAACATCCAAATTTCAAAGATGAAAAGATCCAAGAAGCTATCACAATAACCAGGGGAAAAGGAAGAAACACGTGGAGAACTTGAAAAATACATGTGGGATGATTTATTTCCTAAATCTGTTGTGAACATCGACTGATTTTGTAGAAGCCAGTTTTAAGCATCCTTTAATGTGGAAGCATGAGGACTAGAAACCCATTTTACTTTTAGAAGACGTATTATAATATAATCCACCAGAGGAACAGATCTTCTGCATGCAGAAAGTCACACATTTAATCCTGAGCACTTCTAGGCAGGGATGGAGAAACTGCCTCCCCTTATGCCCTCAATTCTGGAACGTTCTCGATATTTTAGAAACGAGTCCCAGAATTTTCAGCAAATACTCCCCAAACTGCCATTTAACATAGATAATCCTTGACTTACAACCAATCCAGCCTCCTGTTTTAAGTTACAACGGCACTGGAAAAAGTAACATATGATTGGTCCCTGTACATACAACTGTCCCAGCATTAGTTTAGTCACATGATCAAAATTCAGGTGCTTGGCAACTGGCATGTACTTATGACGGTTTGCACTGTCTCAGGGCTCATGTGATTC
Source organism: Pseudonaja textilis (assembly GCF_900518735.1). The sequence goes on from NW_020769354.1 coordinate 4,666,733, forward strand.
CCCATTGTGACCTTCCAAGCCAGCTTCCAATAAGCAAAGTCAACCCCGGGGGGTGGGGGTGTGGAGCTGGATTCGCTTAACGACCACCCGATTCACATAACAACTGCAGTGATTCATGTCAATCCTGAAGCTGACCTGACTGAAGTCATCTTGGAAGCTTCAGTGTTGCCACACTGGAGCTGAGGGATAGGGAGGGGGGATTTTGAGATAGCTGGGATTGTGTAGTCAAAACAAAATACTTTCTCTTGGGAACCAAGGACACTCTCCCACCTAGTCAGAGGAAGGGTGAGCGATGCCATCAGGCAATCAATGTTCTGACCTGGGCTTCCCCAAAAAGCACTAAATAGACCCTTTGTCCTGACCAAACACCTTTTATTAAACAAATGTGATTTTGTTTGCATTCACATTCAGCCAATGGCCTGGCAAACAGTCTTTCAAGGGCGTAATTAGGAGCTCAAACCTTATCTATCTTGGAAAGCTGCCCGGTAAATATTTCCAAACACAGTGCTGACAAGGAAGGGCTTAGCATAGAGTCTCTAGGATGTACAGAGAGATCTTCACAATTATGAAACAAACGAACAAGTTGTTTCCTGCAAAAGCCCCCTCCCCTTTTGCTCCTCTTTTAATCCTTATGGGAGGGGCCATTCACCCTCCACCTGTGGCCTTACTCCCACGTCAAGCCTGAGTTTGTAATTGTTCTTTCCTTTTGGCAGCTCTGCTCCAGCTGCTCCCTTGCCTCACTGCTGTCCAAGCCCGAAGGCAGCTGATGACTGTCAGCCTGCCCTGGTCCCAACTCTTCCTCGGACACAGATCCCTTGTCTGAGTCTTCCTCAGCCTCCAGGACTGGGCCAGGTTCCTCCCCAACCTCCTTGCTGTCCGACTCTGCTGCCAGCTCCGACAGCTGCCAGTGGGCCACAACAACCAGACAGTACAGTGATTGGATCGTGTGACTGATTGTTTTGAGAAAGTGACAAAATTTCAATTAGGTGAAAACCACGGGAACCTCCAGCGTCGGTTTTCACCAGATCTGTGCCACTATGATATATCCAATAAAGCTATTCGTTGAGGAATCTACCTGCCTCGGAGTTTTGCTTGCTATGGGTCTATTACTTGCAACCCTGACAATTCACTTAACTACCGTGGCAAAAAAAAAGTGTAAAATCGGTCGCAACTTGCCTAACCACCTCTTTGTTTAGCAACAGGAATTCTCTTCCCAATTGTGATCGTTAAGTCTAGGACTACCTGTGTTATAATGACGAGGCAGTCGAGTTGTTTGATCATGAACAACTGAATCATGATGATCTTTATTGGAGTCTAGTCTTGCATTTATACACATTTTTAGTTATCCTCCATCACTGGTTAACTTTGGTTACTGCTTAACTTTCGTTACTGTTTAGCACAGTAATCCATACAATTAATTATCTCTAGTTTAAGTCTAACATATGTTTACTTCCTCTCTCTAATCCTCCTTTAGATTAGGGACTTTGTTTACCTGAGTTGTATTTGCTTGGAAACATTCTTTATCTGAGGTTTGCCATCCGAGATTGGAACATTCCTGCAATTACAACTCTACATACCTGTATCTGGATGATGCTAGGTTGGTGAAGATTGCCAGCATCAATGCTGTATAAAACAGATTTAACAGTCTGATCTTGTCTCTCTAATGTCCTTGCTAAGAAAAGGTCTATCTCTGACATAGACACTTTCTTTTGTTATTACTGTCCGGCTGTTAGCTTAGGAATTCCACAAAGCTCTTCCAAGCTGTGTGGATTTAAAAAAACACCTCTATTTTTTTCCTCCAGTTATCCATTTTTATTCTCTTAAACTGTTCGGCTTTCTACTTTCTAAAGCCCCCTGCTTTCCATGTAAGCTATCCCTACTTTTCCAGCTTCCTGTCTTAAAGCCAGTGATTGATTGCTATCTGTTATGTGCTTTCAGAGTCGCCTTTAAAAACTGGGCCGTGCCAATCAACGCAGGCAAAGCAATCCAGAATAAATGGAGCCAAATGCAAAGAACATTTGGGCTGCTCCTTCTTTTTTTAAAAAAATGAATAAATCTGTAGTCTAATTTATCCTAGGAAGTCCATAAACCCCAAAGAGTTCTAAATTTGAAGAAAGAGGAAGAAAAATAGGGAGGAGGTGAGAAAAGAGGTGGCACTGGGACAGCATGACTGTAAAATGAAAAAAAAAATGAACAGGTAATCCTCGACTTACAACCATTCGTTTAGTGACTGAAATTAGAACAATACTGAAAAAAAAGAGTTTTACAACCTTTTACCACATTTATAACTATTTGCTGCATCACCACAGTCAATGGGGAAGCCAGATTTCCCCCCACTCCCAAGTAAAACGATTATAATATAAAACAGAAATAGAAATAAAGATCATGTGGGAATAGCGAAAGGTAAACAAAATTGGTGCAAGATAAAATAAAAGAAAGAAGAATAAAAATAGTGATTCCCCCCAATTTTGGGGTGCAATAGAATACAAAGTACATCACAATCTCAAACTTTTTGCTATATCTGTTCAGTGAGTACTAGCCATTTCTACAACACGATTAAGCTAATCAAAACCAAAATTAAAGATTCCTTTTTTTTTTTTTGTTCCTGTTTTGAGCACAAACAATCTTGATACTTACGTGAAATCTTTGGTCCACCTCATAGTTGATTTGTTTTCTGAAATCCTTGCAAGCCAAAATGTAAGACAGAGGCATGAAGAATAAAAGGAAGGGGGGGGGAGAGGGAGAGGGAGAGGGAGAGGGAGAGAGGGAGAGAGAGAGAGAGAGAGAGAGGCAAAACAAAACTAGCAATTAGTCCATAAATTAGAAGTGAATTAAGGAAAAAAAGAATCACAAAGCGGTACAATAGGGTCATCATTTTCAATTTTCAATTATTATTTTTTCAGAGATCATAATGAACAATTGCATTATTTCTCCACTGCTTAGCTGGAGACAAACAAAACAAAATCAGCTGTAAACATGATTTGATATTTTTTTCCTTTCTTCCATTAAAATCTGTCTGATTTGCCATGCAAGCTACCGAAACAGAAAAACGGTGACTGAGGGAGATCAGGAGGTCTAAATAAATACCTTTTGGGCCACTAGAAAAGTTAGTCGTCGAATTCCGTGGTCAATCAGGACAGCTTTCTGGAAAAAATGGAAAGAAACATGAGGAAAGTATGTCGGGAAAAAATGGAAAGAAACATGAGGAAAGTATGTCGGGAAAACTGATCAGCAAAATGGAGGAAAAAAAATCTCTGTACTGTAAAGCTTTTTTTTACAACTATACCTGCTATTGTAAGAAATTCTATTTATAGTCCTGGAACTATAAATAGGAATTGCTTTCTAGCCTTAATCATTAGACAAAACGGGCTTTTATATATATGCAGGCCAAAGTATTTTTTTTTTCCTCCAGGTTCGTGTCCTCCTTTCCTTGTTCAGGTGTCAGTCTTTTGAGGTAAACCAGACTAGGACACCATAGTTAGGAGCAGCTACTGCTATAAGGTAGTAGCAGAATCTTGCAAATCTGAATGCGCTTGTAGGGGTATGTGAGAATGACCTTGAGACCGAAGGCAACGGTCAGATAAGAGGCAGCTGCGCCCATAAAAAAATATAGGATGCGGCAAATATCTCAGAAGCAACCATGATCAGTTTCTTGGACTGTAAATGAGCCTGTCATTTGTACTTCTGGTTTGATACAGCAAGCAAACAGGATAGGTACATACTCCAACAGATAGTTAGGACTGCATAAAAAACGATCGCAACCAGCCTGCCTTCCAGAGAGGACTTACATATTATATGGGTCAGAATGAGGGCTGAGAAAATATCTACAGATATTGATATGAGCCTCGGTGGCGCAGTGGTTAGAGTGATGTACTGCAAGCCACCTCTGCCGACTGCCAGCTGACCTCAATTTGGCAGTTCGAATCCTACCAGCTCAAAGTTGACTCAGCCTTCCATCCTTCTGAGGTGGGTAAGATGAGGACCCAGATTGCTGGGGGCAACATGCTATCTCTGTAAACCACTTATAGAGGGCTATAAAAGCACTATGAAGCAGTATGTAAGTCTAAGTGCTGTTACTATTGCTACAGACCCCTCACATCCTGGACGTAAACTGTTTCAATTCTTCCCCTCAGGACGCCACTACAGGGCATTGCCTATTAAAACAACTAGACCCAGTTTTTCATCACTCTGCTGAAGACCTAATTCCCACAGTACTGTCTTACCCAGGTGGTGTGTCTGTATTATTATTACTATTATCCTTCTCATGTTTTCTATTATCCTTCTCTTATTGGTATCATTTATTATGATTATTATTATTTGCCCCGGCCAACTCGCCAAGAGACAACTCACTGTGGCCAACTCGCCACAGGACAATTGGGCAATTCAATGTCATTATTTAAAACAATTTAAAATTAATTTTAATTTTTGTCATTCACATTTCATTTTGTCCCTCTTTTGGCTTCCTTTCCATTCCACCATTTCTTCGACATGAATAGTTGGCCACGGTTTTAGAGTTGGCCACGGTAAGCTGGCCACGGTGAGTTGGCCACCCCCCCCTCCACCTCACCCCAAATCAGAAGTGATTAAAAAACAATAACAACAACAACCAGGCTTTGATAGGAAAGAAAAAAAACAGACAAAAGCTTCATGTCCTCGGCTTCAGGATCTGAATCCTTCTTTCCAGAAGAGAAGATTTTACTACGGTAAACGCCCTTTGAAAATAAGCATTTGCCGTGGAGGGGAGGGAAGAAAAGGGAGGGGGGAAATAACTTTAATAATGAGGTTGAGATTTTCCTTTTAAAAAAGAAGGTTATTGCTTTTAAAATTCCACAAGTGTCAGACAATAAGTATGTAGCAACGGGATTCTGATTACATTGTAATAATACAGGCCTCCCAGCGACTCAACAGCTATTACTGTGCTATTAGGTACCAACACCTGGAGAAAGTCTATTTCCACTGTCTGTTTCAATCACCTCCACCAGTCATTTGCAAGTATACGATCCTAATTTCTATCAAATGCACACACACACACAGACACGTACACACAGAGACATGTAGGCACACGAGGAGGGTGGGTGGGAATCCTGTTGGGACATGCTGAGACTGGAAATTTATTTGGGCAATTTGGATCAAGCTATTTGATAGTTTAATGCACAACACCTTCTTTCCTCCAGACACACTTAAAACACACACACACACACATGCACCCCACAAGCCTCTTCATGCAAATGAAAGAAAACCGAGCTTAGCAGTTCATTTACGGGGAAGAAATGTAAACTAGAGATTCTTGATGGTGGGGCGCGAGGGAGATCCAAGGCAGCCATTCCTTATCTACGCATCCCTGAGAGAACGCTCGCTTTGATTAAATCGCTTTGGTTCCAGGCTAGGGAATTTAAGGTTCCCCCTTAAATGAAGTTAAGAATTTTTTTTAAAAAAAATAATAATGTATGAAAACAACATGAAAATGAAACAAAAAGAGCGGGGAAGGGATGTTAACTTCATCGTTTTAATGTTTTTAATAAAACAACTGCAACAAACGGCAATAGTAATCCCGGTATCCCAGATTTATATACTGCTTCGTAGTGCTTTACAGCCCGGTTTATAAATGTCAGCATATTGTCCCCAATAATTTGAGTCCTCATTTTATCGACCTCAGAAGGATGGAAGGCTGAGTCAACCTCAGGTCAGGATCGAACTGCTGGCAGTCGGCAGAATTAGCTTGCAATACTGCATTTCAACCACTGCGCCATCAGGGCTTTTTATATCGCCTTTCAGAAATGCAGTAGGACAGGGGTCCCCAACCACCGGGCCGCGGACCGGTACCGGTCCGTGGAACATTTCCTACCGGGCCGCCGGTTTGCTGGGCGCCGCCATCTTGTTTGACGAGGAAGTGCTTCTGGGTGAGCTTTTCCATTGGAAAGCAGTGTTTGGGTCCTGAAGGAATCCTTGCGCCTTAGTTTCATCAAGGGGGGGGGGGGCGGCTTCGAACAAAACTAAGGTGCGAGGATTCTTTCAGCACTCAAGGCAAGGTGAGCCGAGTGACCGTCCCGAAGCCGTCCCGAAGCGAAGCCCATCGACAAAGGTACAAAGGAGGAGTTGAAGGTGGCGGGGAGAAGCGGGGGACGGCTGGCTGGCCGGTCGCTCGGCTCGCCTTGCCTTGTCATGCGTGCTGATACCAGTACCAGGCCGCGGATCATTTTGTGATGCCGTTACTGGGCCGTGGCACAAAAAAGGTTGGGGACCACTGCAATAGGACATTCAATCTGCTTCCTTTTGTTCCAGTCCAATGGTAAGAAGGAAGGTCTTCATTTGTTTTTAAGTATCAGTTGTTGACAGGCAGTCCTCGACTTACAACAGTTCATTTAGTGACCATTTGAAGTTACAACGGTAGTGAAAACAGTGACTTATGAGCATTGTTCACACTTACGACCATTGCAGCGTCTCCATGGTCACATGATCAAAATTCAGACACTTGGCAATTGACTCATATTTATGACGGTTGCGGTGTCCTGGGGGTTGTGTTATGCGACCTTGTGCGACCTTCTGATCAGCAAAGTCAATGGGGAAGCCCAATTCACTTAGCGACCGTGTTACTAATTTAACAGCTGCAGTGATTCCCTTAATAACGGCAGCAAGAAAGATTGTAAAATAGGGCAAAATTCATTTAACAACTGAGCCACCCCCAGTAGAACAACTTCTACTTAGCAATAGAAGTTTGGGGCTCAAACTGTTATCATAAGTTGAGGATTACCTGTATTTTGTCTAAACCAGGGGTGTTAAACTCAAGGCCTGGGCGGGCGGATCCAGCCTGCGGAGTGCTTAGAATCTGGCCTGCAGGGCCGCCCTGGGAACAGCAAAAAACCAGCCCGTGGTGCCCGCAGTACCTCTACCAGCCAAAACGGAGCTCGGGAGAGCTGCACGGGGTCCTCCCGAGTTCCATTTTGGGCTGCAACAGCCTCCTGCAGCCCTCCAGCCTTTTTGCTGGCAGAAAGCTGCAGGAGGCCGTTGCAGCCGTAAAGGGAGCTTGGGAGCCTGTTTTTGCTGGCAGGAACGCTCGAGCCACCACAGGCACCCTGACACAAGTGACATCAAGCTGGCCACACACACTGAAGTCAAACACAACCCTTGATGTGGCCCTCAATGAAATCGAGTTTGACACCCCTGGTCTAAACAGACCGAGAATGGGGTCTCCAAAGAAGTCTTTATTTCTCCTGTCCTCTTGGCATGAAAAGCAAGGTCAGTCTTGGCATGAAGGTGGTTTTTCTCCTGGGCAGAGTTTTAAAAAAAATGAGAAAAGAGGCTCTACCTTTTAAGATCTAATCAGACGGCACCCTTCTTCAGTTGTGAAGTGATACTGCTGGGTGACTTCTACAATTATTTACAAATAGCTCAGACAAGAGAGCTGCTCAGCCATGTTATTATTTTCTATAGCGCTACCAGGGACCATTCCATAATAATAATAAAAATAAGAGGCCATTGTCCCAAGGAGTTGACACTTGTCCTTAAAGATAAGCAAACAGCTCCAAAGAAAAAAGAAAAAAAAGAGGAAGCAATGATGGATAGAATCTGCATTCCACTTCGCTAAACAAATGAAGAAAAACAAATAACTAGAGAATGGCACCAGCTCACCTTGCCCTGCGTGAATTCCCTGAACATGGCTGCGAGACCTTCATCGTCGATATCACAGTCCGTCTTAATGGCGACATTTAGGATATGGATAGGTTCATCTCGAGCACTCTGTGGTTCAAAGAAAAATGAGAAAGTGAATTGGGGATGGGGGGAGAGAGAGAGAGAGAGAGAGAAAGAGAGAGAGAGAGAGAGAGAGAGAAAGAAAATGTAGCAATAAATCAATGGCTGCATAATGTTTGCAGGTGGAATGAGGACCCTATTGTACCCTTCAGGATTTTTGGAAAAATGGCTGTTTGTGCTTCAGATGGGAACAGTGCGTCCTTCTAAATTCTGTAACTTAAGTGCTTTTAAAAATTGCCAAAGCCAGAATCACCAATCCATTGGTGCGTCACATTTGAGCATTAGTGATCCAGATAGGCATAGCAATAGCAATTAGGCTTACATTCCACTTCACAGCACTCTCTGGGCAGTTCGCAATGTGGAAAAATAATTTGCATTTAATGCTTAAGGCATTAATTAAGATAACAATTAATGATTAAGATAACAATAGCACTTAAACTTATATGCCACTTCACAGTGTTGTACGGCCCTGTCTAAGTGGTTTACAGTCAGCACATTGCCCCCAACAATCTGGGTCCTCATTATACCGACCTCGGAAGGATGGGAAGCTGATCCAATCTTGAGCCTTGTCAGGGTTGAACTTAAGGCTGTGGGCAGAGTTTGCCTGCAATGCTGCATTTTAACCACTCCAGAGCTCTTTCAAAGCATCCATTCACAGCTATCAAAAATGTAATAAATGTGTGGCCAAAATCTTATAAAATTGCTGGCATTGTCTATTTTTTATTTATTAAATGTTTATGCCACCCATCCCCCGCCATAAGGCAACTCTGGGTGGCTTATAGATTATAAAAAGACAAATAGCTAAATAATTAAATCTTAAAACTGTGCAATTTGAAATGTGTTTCTTAGAGAAGTCACCAAATGTTGACATAGTTGTATGAAACTTCCACGTCTCAAGAAATAATATAGTCTTGCAAGATATGAGGTCATTTTAAAAAAAACTGGGACTATGTCATCATACACCTTTTACACAATAGCATCCAATGCCTGAAAGGTTTTTCCAACCCTTAAGCTAAGAATCAGCCTTGTGTAATCTTACATGACATCTTGGCGACTCGGATTTAATTTCTCTTGGATCTGGAACCAATAAGATTCTACCATCATCAGAAACAAGGAATACTATAAATTAGGGTAGTGCATCCCTCCAGATTCAATGGCATTAAAAGTATGTAAATCTGGAGTGTTTGGAGCTCTCTGAGTTTGGCTGTTTTCTTGCAGACATTTTGTTACCCAACCAGGTAACTTCATCAATACTAGGTTGAAGTTTGCCTACAAGAAAAATTCTCTCATTTGCCTGCTTTCTGAAACATTTGATGCCCATGTATGCTACCCACGGAATATCTGTAGCTCAGGGTTGAAATGCAGGGTCCTTGGTGCTCTCTGAGCTTGACCGTTTTCTTGCAGAATTTTATTACCCAACTAGATAACATCATCAGTACAAGGGTAATAAAACTTCTGCAAGAAAGACCCTGCATTTGCATGAGCTACAAGTATTTTTTTCTATTGGTACTCAAATGTGTTGCACACACCCGAAAAAGACACAGCTGCTCTAATGAACTGCATCCATATGCTTGCACACACCTTTTTCTCCATGACTCCCTTAATTCACCTCTGTCTATTCAACTCAAGAAGCTGCCTCTACAGTCAAACCCAATCAGAACAGACTACTGTACCTTGTCTTCATCATAGAGGGATGGGTGCCCTGATTCTGGAAAGGTGGGGCTCGGAGGTGGAGAGTCGCAAAAGCATCCCATAATCTCATCAAAAAGTCTGAAGCAGGGCATAAGCAAAATTTGAGCCATCATCTCAACATCAAACAACAATCTAACATTTTAAGATATTCCCAGCATTCTATTTCATTGTCTCAAACTTTATCCCACCCATGTCTTCTGCTTTCTCCGGTCCACAATATCCTGCAAGATTTCTGAAGTCAAGGCACAAAATATCGAAAGGTGTAAAAAGTAGGAAGGGAAAAGAGTATTGTTGGTACAGGCCAAAGTTGCTTACTGTTACAAGCGTTTCTCCATCTTGGCGGCTTTAAGAAGGACTTCAACTCCCAGAATTCCTCAGCCGGCATTGCTGACTGGAGAATTCTGGAAGTTGAAGTCCACACATCTTAAAATCTCCAAGGTGGAGAAACACTGAACTATGTGACAACAAACTGCATAAGGTGGTCCCTTCCCTTACACAGATGAAGCAGACAACTCCAAAGTGAAATCCCAAGGTGCTTTTTCAAAAGGTAAATTGGACTTTCTTGGTTTTTACTTGAAGACATTTCACTTCTGATCCAAGAAGCTTCTTCACTTCTTCATGAACTGGATGAGAAGCGAAACGTCTTCAGAAAAAAAACTAAGAAAGTCCAGTTGCCTTTTGAAAAAGCACCTTAGGGACAACCATGACCTGGATAACTGAGAATCTTCATAGACCAGAAGTGTCAAACTGGTGGCCCGCAAGACGTGTCATGCGTAGGCCACGTCCACTCCAGCTCCGTGAAGAGGAAAAAACATCGCAAAACCTCATGTGATGCAATGGGACGCCACGAGTTTGACACCCATGCCATAGACATTCAAAGTTAAACATCTCTTTCATAAGATGTTCACCTGAGCTTTGCCCCCAGATCCCTTCACCCTTATGCAATTTTTTTCCTCATACCCTTTCCATCCTGCCTTCAAATTACCCTTTTTGATACATAGCTTAACTTGGGGGTTTGTGCATCACAGAAGGAGAATAATTCAGAAAGAAGAAGAGGAAGAAGAGGAGGAGGGGGAGAAAGAGAGGAGGAGAAAAAAGAAGAGGAGGAGGAAGAATCAGGAGGAAGAGGAGGAGGAAGAAGGACAAGAAGGAGAAAAAAGAGAAGAGGAGGAGGAGGAAAACAAGCAATCCTGTCCTAGCTTTGGTTCTGCCCCACTGCTTACCGGACGAAGTCTTCAAAGGTTCGGAAGGAAACCATGCCTCCCATGCGCTGGCACGGTGGGGTGAAAGAATTGTCCAGGAGAACGTCGCTCACGCTGGCCACGTGGACCATCCCGTAATGGTTAAGGTTAGACGAGAAGGACATTCTAAACAGCAGGTTCAAATCACAGGACGTATTAGGAGACCAGCCGAAGACAGACGAGGCACAAAAAGAAGGTCAGGAGGAACAAAAGAGCTCACGAAACTGGGTGTGTTGTGGGTGGGTGGGTGGGTGGGTGGGTTTGTCAGTAAAATAAAAGAGAAAACATCACTTGGTTTGGCATGTAGAAATTCAAAGAAAGAAGCACACACAAAAAATTGGGTGGATTTAAGCTTACCCTGATGTTGGCTCTTGTTTTCCCAAGACCACCTGCATGACTGTTCCAAATTAAATCTGCAGATTGCAGGTTTTGAAGATTTGCTGTTTTGTTGGTTGGGGCCCTGTCCTCATCCCACCCCCTTCCTCAACTCTGAACGAGGCTGAATTTGAAACAAGAGGGGACTAATTGTTCCCACCATTTAGGGCACCATTAAAAAGGTAAAGGTTTCCCTTCGCCCATCCGTGCTGCTCGTTTCCGGCTCTAGGGGGCAGTGCGCTCATCTCCGTTACAAAGCTGAAGAACCAGCGCTGTCTGAAGACATCTCCGTGGTCATGTGACCGGCATGACTAACGCCGAAGACGCACGGAAGGATGTTCCCTTCCCACCAAAGTGGTCCCTATTTTTCTACTTGCATTTTTTTTTTACATGCTTTCGAACTGCTAGGTTGGCAGAAGCTGGGACAAGTGACGGGAGCTCACTCCATTACGTGGCTCTAGGGATTCAAACGGCCGAACGGCCGACCTTTCTGATCGACAAGCTCAGCGTCTTAGCCACTGAGCTGCACTAACAAAACCAAGAGGCCAAAATTAAAATTATAGCCCCACCAGAATTAGAAGACAAATGTGCCTTCAATGCACTAATGTGCTATGCTGCGACTTCCAACATTCTTGGAAGAGTCAGTTGAGGAACTTGGTAACCAGGTTTTAAACAGCTTCAGTTCAACTGAAAGTGAGTGTCAAAAGAGCTTCAGTGGTCACCGTAACACAAAAATAAACCAAACAGGAGTGAAAATTTTTATCTTACACTTAAATTTTCCATTTTTTTAAAACTAGAAGGATTCCTGTGAACTAGAACAAGGCATTGCTGGTTTGCCACTTAAGATCCTGAGCAAACACCCCCAAAAAGATCAGGAAAAGGATACCAATCCCTGTATTGTTGTCATCAACACAAGGCTCTTGGATGTGATATTTTGGCCATGCTTACAAGCCGTTGCAATGGCTTGCGAGATGGATAGAGAATTTAAGTCCCTCCCTACAGCTGGTGGTGCAAGTGGCTGCGCTGATAGAACAAGGTTGCTTCCCAGAGTTTGCCGACCACAACAAACCACAACAACCCTCATCCCTGGGATGAGGGTTGCAGCATCCCAGGGTCATCTGATTCCCATTTGTGACCTTCCCACCTGACAAGTGCAGTCAACGAGGGAAGTCAGATTCGTGATTCATTTGATAACTGCAGTGATAAGTGGAAAAAGTTGTGAAACTGAATGTAGCTCTTTCAACAATCGGCCTGCTTAGCAACTGAAATTCTGGGTGCCAATTGTGCTTGTAAGTTGAGGGCCACCTCTGCTTCATTTAATGCTAACCTTCACCTCTGAGTCATGTGACCATTGGGTCGAATGAATCCAGCCTACAGTGTGTTGAGCCTGGGTTTGCACATTTTCAGATTATTTTATGGGTTGGCATCAGTGGTGGGATTAAAAAAAAATTTTTTTACTACCGGTTCTGTGGGCGTGGCTTGGTGGGCTTTGCAGGGGAAGGATACTGTAAAATCTCCAGTCAGAGGTGCTATTTGCCGGTTCTCCGAACTACTCAAAATTTCCGCTACTGGTTCTCCAGAACTGGTCAGAACCTGCTGAATACTACCTCTGGTTGGCATGACATGAGAACCATGAACATTATCAAAAGCCCATGGACATACTGTATGAAGAACTATTCTTTCATAATAAGGAAAAAAAAACTCCAATAAAGAGAATGTGTGTGGCTCATGGTGGAAATGCAGAACTCTTGATGGACTCTGATCTTGGTGACTCAATAGCTTGCAAGCTCCTTGGTGGGAACTTGCAGGCATCTCATTACCCAACTAGATAACATCATCAGGATGAGGGAGTGTGGGGTTTGCTGTCTGTTTTTAATGTATGCAATAGTTTGCCTTGCCAGTTTTGGTGGGGGTGGTTTCCTCTTTGGTGTAGTTTCCACCCCAAGGAGGAAAGCACATCTCCATCAAAACTACCAAGGTAGTAAGATTACTATCAATGAAGCTTCTACCTCTGGTTTTTTTTCACCTTTTCTTTAAAAATATACGTACAGGTTAAAAACAAAAATTACAGGAATTGAGTTTGGCCAGCTAAACAGTTGAGCATCCACAATGGAAATTAGGAACTTTAGTGTTGTATGCAAAGACTCGTATTATTTTATGGGAAGACCCTTTCAATACTTTGCAAGGCTGTTGTAGGGAAGGTTTGAATATATTATCTATAGCACGGCGGGAGCTTTGCATAGGACATCCCAACTCTAAAGAAGGAAGAATTTCCTGTTACGGTTGTTACACTGTGGTTTTAATCATGGTTAATATGTTTGCATGGTATTATGAATCTGTAATTTTGTTTCTGACATTTTTTAAATTGTCGTGATTCAGGAATGTGAGATGGACAGCCATACAAATTGAGTCCTGGATAAAAGAGTCTTTTATCTTTTGCATTCTAGGATTTGAAATTTTCACCAAGGTTTTCAAACCATGAGCAAATATTTTAGACTACCCAAATTTTGGGATGGGGAGAGTGGCTGTTGCTTTTATTTTCCTTTTTTATGTGACGCCTCACATATATTTGTGCCACTTAAAAATAACTTTCACAATTTTTAATCCCAATTTAACTTCTGTGCATCTCATTCCATATTGAAGGGGTTTCTAAGGGGGCGTGCGTAAGTGCACTATCATGTCTATCGTCCCTCTCACATTTTAGTTTTTTTTTTTATTTTGCGTGTTCAAATTCGTAATTTTTCTTTGACAAATAATTAAAATAAAAATAGCATAGTCTAAAAGGAACCCAGGAAGGCATTCTCTCTCCTGTTCCACTGTTTAAAAAAAACAAAACCCCACATACACTGCAGAACAATTTATATCTTGACTATTCCCAAACTATGTTTTCAACGGTTGGGCTACACATTGCTCTGGCAGACAGAAGCAGATGATAGACAGATATTAGCATTTGCAAATTAAGAACACACATATACACAAACACCCCTATACACAGAGAGCTAAGTTTAGTTTCTGAAGGTTTAGTAAATTTTCTTTGAACAAAGGCCATGGATGTACATCAACACGAATACATGAAATGTTGAAATATGTTTAGAAATCTCTAATAATGGGCACTGTCCACTGTGCCAGCTGGATCTACCTAGTTGGATATTTCAGTACCCATATATCAGCATCAATGGAATAGGTTCAGAAATGTTCTGAAATACAGGTAGTCCTTGACTTACAACCATTCATTTAGTGACTGTTTGAACTTAAAACAGCACTGAAGAAAATGACTTCTGATCGGTTTTCACACTTACAACCACTGCAGCATTCCCAGGGTAATGTGATCAAAAGTCAGATGCTTGGCAACTGGCATGTATTTATGACAGTTTCACTGTCCTGGGGTCCTGTGATCACCATTTGCAAACTTCTCAGCTCACTTCCAATGAGCAAAGTCAACAGGGGAATCCAGATTTGCTTAACAACTGCATGTTTCACTTAACAACTGCAGTGACTGGCTTAACATTGTATCAAAAAAGCTCATCAAATGGGGTGCAACTCAGTTAACAACTGCCTTGCTTAGCAACAGAAAATCGTGGTTGTAAGTTGAGGAGTTACCTCTAGGCAATAATCTTATCCAGGTCGTGAATTGGCAAGAGATTGGCATTCAAACAGGTGGGTGAGATGTTATTGTGAGTATCTTTCTGAAAGCCACGTGTTTAGGCAACACACCTAACCAGTTCGTAAGAATAGCAATCACACAACCATGCTGAATTCGGTTAGTGTTAAATTAGTTTGGTTGTATACATGTATAACCCTGTGTGTTCGTTTGGTAGCCGTTCTGTCAGGGCAACCCAACCTGGGAGTGACTTTTGGGGGCTCCTAAGTATACAAATATTATAAATGGGAGTCTGGTCTGGAATAAAATAGGTTCTTATATCCCAGGGATAATTGGAGAGTTGGTCAAAGGGGTCAAGATGGCGGCCAGTCAAAGCCCCACCCCTTTTTAACAAGGAGTGCACATTAAAGGAGGTGGGGTTTCAATTGTGCCACAGCAGCCGCCATCTTGATTTATTTTTTTTAATCATCCACACAGACACTCCTACGTAGCATATTTTTTCTTCAAGCAATGGGTCGGATGAACCCATCACTTCTCCAATGGAGAGCAACTTCCTGGTACCGAGGAACAATTGCGAGTTGGCTTTACTGTTGGTCATCATGGAAGGACTCATGAATCAACATCTGGAACCCAACCTTGACTTACGTCTACTTCTCTCATCTCTTTCCTGCAACATGGCCAGCTGAAATGGCTGATTCAATAGTGTAGCATTCCAGATACTGATTGATACCCTGTACCACTTGAGATCATTCCCAACATGTGGTCCACACACCAGCCTCTTGTGATAAATTTGACCTATCACAACGTCAGCCTATCTCTTGTTTGTGGCAGGGGTCTCCAAACTTGGCAACTTTAAGACTTGTGTCCCAAAGGTGCTTTTTCAGGAGGCAACTGGACTTTCTTGTTTTACTTTGAAGATGTTTCGCTTCTCATCCAAGAAGCTCCTTCAGCTCTGACTGGATGGTGGAGAATGGAAGGATTTATATTCTGCAGACAGCTGGTCATTTGCATTCACTGAGGCCCCTTGGAGGTTTGTCTCAGGGTCACCGGAGTAGTGCTCATGGTTCCATTTTTTTTAGTCTGCCATTTTTTTTCCTGGAAATCCATTTACACTCCCACACCATTCGAAGGGTGTTCATCCCAAATTGCATAGCTAAAAAGCTGTAGAGATTCTCAATCATCCAGGTCATGGTTGTCTCAAAGATGCTTTTTCGGGAGGCAACTGGACTCCTAAAAAAGCACCTTTGGGACAACTATGACCTGGATGACAGATAATTTATACAGATTTAAAACTTGTGGACTTCAACTCCACAATGAAGTTGGGGAATTCTGGGAGTTGAAGTCCACAAGTCTTAAAGTTGCCAACTTTGGAGACCCCAGCTCAGTGGCAAGGGAATTGTCAGGCACACAGGTGGCTGTGTGCATCCATTTGTGTGAAACTAGAACTTTCCACTGAGTCCTTCAAGAAAATAGTGACATCAATGGAGGTTACAGGATGAGTCCCTCACAAACACAAAGCAGAAGGTTGTGGTTCAAAATACCTCTGCAAAAAAAGCCATCACTTCTCTACCATGGAGGAAATGATTGAATTTTTTGTTGTGTAAATTAAAAAAAAATCCCTACCTATAAAAATCTAACATAATGGGTGGTTAAGGAAAAAGAAAAGACTTGTCCAAAGCATGCTAGCTTGTGAAGTGTGGCATATTTCTTTCTGACATGAGGAGAAGTTCTGTCATGTCGGCCTTCTATCTTTTGCCTCAAATGGTGCAGTGATTACTACTTTAAGAGAGAAACAGGCCAGAATATAGAGTGAGCCAGTGAGTTTCCGCTTATCTCTACCCATCCTCCCCGCCATAGCCCCCCACCTCTCCAATTTGCCTTTAGCCATATTTGCAAAATTGCATTTAAAGGAAAGAAACAACACGGGGAAAAGAAAACAACACAACAACGTTCTGGAAGACGGCTAAGCAAATACATTCTCTTTTGAGGGAGAAGCTGTACATCTTTCCTGACAAATGACTATATGATAATTATGTTCTCAGCCAACCAGTTTCCACCCACCCTCCCTCCCTCCCTGGAAAGCAGTAATGAATTGTTGGCATTAAAAAAAAAAAGTTAATTTAAGACAGAGGAAAGTTATCTCCGCCAAGGCATTCAAACTGGAGAGAATGCACCCTTCAGCCAACTGGAGTTACCGATGGAAGATGAAACAAGCGGGAAAAATCAAAGTACTGCTAGAACCATTGACTGGGCCCGTTCCCCATCCCAAAATCATTTTCATAGGTGATGGTTTAGAACAGAGTTCTTAATTAGAGTCCACAGATCACTTTGAAGTCTATAGATAAAAGAATTTAGGAGTCACCTGACCTTGGCTGGGAAAAACATTACAACTTTCTTTTCATTAAATTTAGTTTTTCAGCCAGTGGCTCATGTACGGTAGGCAACTGAATAAGGTATGGCCTTATTTCGTCGCCTCGTCTCCCAAAATGCCCGTTGTCTTTAATACATCTCTCTATTTGAAGTAATTTGAGATTATTTATTTTTATTTATGAAATTTTTATGCCGCCCATCTCCCCCCCACGAGGTGACTCTGGGAGGCTTACAATATTTTTGACAGCCGAATCTGAGCAACTTTGCAGTATGGGGTACATCTATGCACTTTATTTCATGCATTTAAATAATGTTTACAACAAGGTTTCTCCAGACTTTCAAATAGATCTGTAGCCCAAAGGGATTTTAAAAATCCTGCTCTTTCTTGCCATGGGAGAGGGGGGCACTTCTGTTTGCTTCCCGCTGCTGTAAAAGATTATGTGCTAGTCTTCAAATCCAATTCTTGGTCACTATCCAATAATACATTTTATTTATTTAGGCCCTGGGGAATGAAGTACCAGTTTCTTCAGGGACATGAGTCCCAAATGCTTTTCACAAGCAAAGGGTTTCCACTCCACCCCACCCGCTAGTATTTTAATTCAAAAACTTTGGAAAACTTTTCTTCCCCTGGGAATTTTGGTAAAACTGGATTTGGCTTTTGTCTGAGAAAAGCTAATGGCTGCTTTCTCAGGGAAGGCCAGGTAAGTGAAGAAAACAACATCCCTTCTACTCACAGGGGAGCAAACACTGACAAGGATATTTTGCTAAACTCTTTCGCTAAAACAGGATTTAGGGTTAGGCAAGTGAAAAAAGTTAAGGCTTCTGCATTCAGAACCTTCCCCAGCTGGGAAATTTGACATTTACTAATTTGTGATATGGGTCAATATCCAGAAAATCTGGAGAACTGTTATTTTTTCCAATATGCAGGTAATCCTCGACTTAGAACAGTTCTTCTAGTAACCATTCAAAGTTACGACATCACTGAAAAAAAGGTGACTTATGAGTGTTTTTTTTTTCACGCGACTGTTGCAGCCGTCCCTGTGATCAAAATTCAGACGCTTTGGCTACTGACTCACATTTATGACGGTTGCTGTGTCCCAGGATCACATGATCCCCTTTTGCGATCTCCCGACAAGCAAAGTCAATGGGGAGGAAACACTCACTTAAGAACCGAGTTATTAACTTCACAACTGCAGTGATTCACTTAATGGCCAGAAAGGTCATAAAATAGGGCAAAACTCCCTGAACAACTGACTCGCTTAGCAACCGAAACGTTGGCCTCAATTGTGGTCATAAGTCGAGGACTACCTGTGTATTTGTTTATTTTTTTGAAAACCACTTGGAGTTAAGTTACGCGTTCTGCTTTAAATCCCAATTGGTGAGTTGGCCAGCTGGGGTTCATCTTTGCTACCCAAGGGAAAAGAAAGGGAGGAAGGAAACTAACTATTTTTTTGCTTCAAGATCTGGAACAGAATTTTAAGGCAGGTAAGGTAAGTCTTGAGTGCTAGTGAGGTTAATTTTTATAGCATGCCAAAAGAAAGGATAAAGAGAAGAACAAACACAGAAACATTCAAAGGGGAACAGAGGAAAACATTAAAAACAAACCCTGAAAATAAGGATTAGAGATTGGTATAGTTTTGAGCAGGAACCCAGATTCCAAACAAATAAATAAAGTTAGGTTGTTAAAAACCCAATTTTTTAAAAAATATGTGTTAAAACTACACATTCTTCTGACAACTAGCTACTTTTTAAAAAGGGCTAAAAAGGAGAATTACTGTACCTGTTGAGCGTGGGAATGTTCCCTCTGCAATTAAACAACCACAGTTAGTTAAAGATTGGTTAGTTAGTGGAAGCCATCATTAAAATGAATAAATCAATAATTTTTAAAAAATAATGAGCTGTCATTCAAGCCAGTGTGCAAAGCAGAAGCTGTGAGCATTACATTTGTCGAAGTGGGGCAAAAAAAATAAACATATTTATTTTCTGGCAGCATCCATGGGACATAAGGAAGAAGGGCTTATCCATCAATATCCTGAAATGTGAAAAAAATCAAGTCCAAAGGTTCTTTGGAAAACCACCTGAAGTTCTTCCTAAAGACAATTCCATATAAAATTATACAAAATTAGCTGCATTTAATTATTTTGGGGGGAAAGGTGTTACCAAACTATTCTTTATACATTTACT
This sequence comes from Pseudonaja textilis, assembly GCF_900518735.1. Next base: position 4,685,945 of record NW_020769354.1, read on the forward strand.
ACCCTTGCAATTGTATAGCCACTTACTCAGAAATGAATTATATTGAAATTGAGGGGGAACACTACCCAACTTTAATGTTAAGTAAAACAGAATTAACTTAAAAACAGCTTTTGAAGATGGGCGGCAAGGCATTAAAGCATTGTAACTCTTTGTAATATTGTTGCTGTAGCACAAAATACTGTATATTATGGACACAACCACGATAGCGGTCTTTCAATATTTGAGGGGCTGCCGCAGGGAGGAAGGGGTCAAGCTATTTTCTAAAGCACCTGTAGGCCAGACAAGGAATAATGGATGGAAACTGAACAAGGAGAGATTCAACCTGGAAATAAGGAGAAACTTTCTGACAGTGAGAACAATCAACCAATGGAACAGAAGTTGCCCTCGGAAGTTGTGGGAGCGCCATCACTTGAGACTTTCAAGAAGATATTGGACTGCCATCTGTCAGAAATGGTGTAGGGTCTCCCGCTTGGTCAGGGGGTTGGACTAGATGACCTACAAGGTCTCTTCCAACTCTGATTATCTGTTATCTGTTAACCAGGACCATTGCCTCTACTGAATCCCCTGTGCATTTGGGGGGGGGGGGGGGTAGAATATTCCAGGGTCATGGGGAAAGCAAATGTAACTTTCTACGCCATCGTTGGATCTAATTCCTCTTCTTTACCTCAGTGTAAGTTATGTTTTATCCAGAAAGAGCAACTATCTAGATCAGGGATGTCAAATTCAAGGCTCGTGGGCCAGATCTGGCCCTCGGGGTGCTTAGATCTGGCCCACGGGTCTGCCCTGGAAATAGCAATGGACTGGCCCGCGGTGCCTCTGCCAGTGAAAACGGAGCTCAGGAGAGCTGCACGGGGCCCTCCCGATCTCCACTTTTGGCTGCGACGGCCTCCTGCAAGCCTCTGCCAGCAAAAACGGAGCTCGGTGTGGGGGCACACGCAGCCCCCCTGAGCTCCATTTTCACTGGCAGAGGGCTGCAGGAAGCCGTCGCAGCTGAAACGGATGTCAAGCTGGCCATGCCCCTGCCCCCACCCCCCGCCTCCCCACCGAGGTCAAACACTACCCTGATGTGGCCCTCAATGAAATTGAGTTTGACACCTCTGATCAAGATATAGTAGGTATTCTTATAGGAGGAGTGACGGAATATGGGGGTGGAGTCAAAAGAGGAACCAGCTTAGAGTCTCTACATAGTCACAAACGGACTAAGTCCAACCCCTCTTGAATTCTGTTATCCATTATCTACGGCCAAAATAGTGGTAACCATTAGTTGACTACTTTCCTGTGCATCGCATGAGCAATGAATCAATTTGATTGGAACTTAACCTGTAGCCTTTGTCTTTCAAATGCTGAAGTTTCAATGAACATCACTTGGAAGTGAATATCAGAATGTATGGTAGTGAATTTCATATATCACAGCAAAAAAAAAGCATTATAAAAGAAAAAGAAGTGAGTCGATGGCATGAGGAGTGACATCACTTCCCCTAGCCCACTACTTTAATCCCACTGCCAGATACATTATTTAATTATATTCATTTTTCAGCCAGGAAGAACTAGTCAGGAGGTCAAATTTTCCTACTTACCAGTCCCAATCAATCAGTAGCATAAATATGACAGGGAATTTGCTGCTGAAGGGAGTTCCCAAAAATGATTTTCAAAAGGCAGCCAGTTTTGTTGTTATTTTCCTTGAAAATGTTTCGCTTCTCATCCAAGAAGCTTCTTCAGTTCTGGATGAGAAACGAAAACATTTTCAAGGGGAAAAAAAAACAAAACCAAGAAGCGAAATGTTTTCAAGGGAAAAAAAAAATCAAGTAAGTCCAGTTTCTTTTTGAAAAGCTCCTTTGAGACAACTGTGACCTGGATGGCTGAGAATCCACAGACATTTGCGGAAGGGAGTTGATCCTCAGCAAATTTAAACCTGGGAACAATTCTGGAATTTCCCTCGGTCTCAAAATGTGTTATACTGATAAAACTGCCAGTAGATAGGAATCAGCAAGGGGTGGCTGGTTGGTAGCATTAAGCAAAGCAAGGGAGATATAAATAGATTGATAGACTGAAATGAACTGGTTGATCCAAAGTTGAACATCATCATCCCTCATTAGGAAAAGGAAAACCACCCTGGACTTCAGCTTATCAATGCAGTCCTACACATATCAGATAGAGACGTTGTCTTTCGTTTGATGTACGTTTATATTAAACGGTGAAACTATTTCTCCATTGCTGTAATTTACAGGTGTCAAAAACGGCCTTACGTTTGGCTAAACTGTGATTGCATGTATTGTATTATCAATCGCTATAACACAAACAAGAATAAAATGGAAGACAATGGGAACATTCGTTCGGGGGTGAAAGTTCAACCGGAGCTCAGCTTAAATTCTTCCAAATTGAACCGGTTCTTTCAGAAATGGGGGCAGGAGAAATAAATAATTCACTGAGCGCACGGACCAGGCCGCCATTGTATTTTTCACCTCCAGTTCATGATTAGGAAAGGGAGAAGCTGCATTATTAAAATGTGCTCTCTCTCTCTCTCTTTCACTCTTTCTCTTTCTTTTCCTTTCTTTCTCTCCCTTTCCCTCTCCATCTCTCTTCCCCTTTCTCTTCCTCTTCCCCTCTTTTTCCTCTTTCTCCTTCTCTTTCTTCCTCTCCCTCCCTCCCTCCCCCTTCCTCTTCTCCTTTCTTTTCCTCACTTTCCCCCTTTCTTCCTCTATCTCTCTTCCATTTCTCTCTCTTCCTCTCTCCCTCTTCCTTTCTCTCCCTCCTCTCTTCCCCTTTCTTTTCCTCTTCCCTTTTCTTCCTCCCTCTCTTCCTTCCTCTACCTCTCTTCCTCTCTTCCTCCCCCTTCACCTTTCTTTTCCTTGTTTCCCCCTCTTTTTTCCCTTTCTTCCTCTCTCTCTCTTCCCCTTTCTCTTCCCCGTTTCTTCCTCTCTCTCTTCCCCCTTTCTTCCTCTCTCTCTCTTCCTCTCTCTCTCTTCCTCTCTCCCCCCTCTCTTCCCCTTTCTTCCTTTCTCTCTCTTTTCTCCTTTCTCTCTTTTCCTTTTTAGCCTTCTCTTCCCACCTGTCTTTTTCTGTCTCTCTGTCTGTGTGTCAAGTAGGATTCCCAGGTTGCACACTGAGATAATATTTTACCTGGAATTAAGTTCTACTGCCCTTGCATCTGTGTTTATTCATTCATTTATTTAGATTTGGATTGTGAGCAGGGACAGTGAAAAACAACTGGGTTTTTTTTTTAAGATTCCACGAGGCAGAATATTCCTGAAACATTCCTTGAAGTGCTCTCACACGCGTATACAGGTAGTCCTCGACTTACGATAGTTCATTTAGTGACAGTTCGGAGTCACAAAGGCAATGAAAAAAGTGACTCATGGCCGTTTTTCACACTTACGACCACTGCAGCCTCCCCATGGTCACATGACCAAATCTGGCCACTTGGCAACTGACTCATATTTATGATGGTTGCAGTGTCCACCTTTTGCGACCTTTATGCACTCCAGTTGCTAAGCATCCGAATTTTGGTCATGTGACCATGGGGGAGGCTGTAATGGTCATAAGTTTGAAAACTGATCAGTCACTTTTTGTCCCATTGTTACTTTGAACAGTCACTAAAGAATGGTTGTAAGTTGAGAACTACCGGTACTGTATACAAGGGACCATAAATTGTTGATTTTCTATTATTCGTTGAAAAAGATTTATATAGAGGTAGTTCTTGACTTACAACAGTTCACTTAGTGACCGTTTGAAGTTACAACGGGCACTTACTTGTGACTGTTTTTCACACTTATGACCATTGCAGCATCTGCATGGTCACGTGATTTACATTTGGATGCTTGGTAGCTGATTCTGTCAGAATATTCATGAACTGGCAGAGACATGGGTAACAAGGTCAGCCAATGGGAGCTGAATTGGGGGCGGAGACTGGAAGGAGTCTGGGCGTGGCTTAGCTCTGTGCTCAGCTCCGAAGAAACAAAACTTATCTGAGCTCTTTAAAGTGAAACTAAACTCTCTGCTCTGAGGTCTGAAGCTGCTGCTTGTACTTTTGCTTGTAACTCTCTACCACGTTGGAAGAACCTACTTCGGTACTGTACGTTTACTTATATATTATGATGTATATAAAGAAGTTAATGAATCCTGCTGACTCAGTCATCTGGGTGGTGCTTTCTGAATTTGAATTTCTGCTGCAAAATCTAACAGATTCACATTTATGACGGTTGCACCATCCTGGGGTCATGCGACTAACTTTTACGACCTTCCGACAAGCAAAATCAACGGGGAAACCAGATTCACCTAACAACAGGGTTGCTAACTTAACCACTGCAGTGACTCACTTAGCAACTGTGGCAAGAAAGGTCGTAAAATGGGGCAAATCATTTAACCTCTGCCTCGCTTAGCAATGGAAATTTTGACCTCATTTGTGGTCGTAAGTCAGGGACTACCTGTACCGTTCTTGTGGTGCTCGATACCAGCCACTGTTTTTTATCCATCCGATGACGTCAATGACTATTCAACAGGAGCGTGTGGAGAAGCCTAAACTCCCCTGAAGGAAACTTTTGAGATGATATTTCAGCGGATTCATTTTTATGGCCCTTGAATGAAAAGGATGGGTCCATCTAGTTATATGGACTGTGACATATAAAATACTGAACCGCATTTTCAAGGGAGCACTGCTCAAAATTGAATGGGAGCATTGCTCAAGATAAAATCTAATCTAGTAAATAAAAGTAAAATCTTCCCTAGGCCTGCATGTCTTTTACATTTGCCCGTAGAAGGTGGTCATAAGAATAACAGAATAATGGAGTTGGAAGGGACCTTGAAGGTCTTCTAGTCCAACCCACTGTTCAAGTAGGAGAGCCTACGACATTTCGCACAAAGAACAGCCCCAAAGGCAGGGGTGGGATTCTACCAGTTCAGCCCAGTTCAGGCGAACCTGTAGCTACGGCGACAATGTTGTCCTTTATTTCCATGGTTTTCAGCTCAGTTGTTTGGCGTGGCACAGCAAATTGCCGCGCCTCCGCTGATTTGTTCACCGGGACTGCAGCAGAAAGTAAGTTTTAGAGCACCAAAAACTGGTGGTTACACCGGTTGAATCGCACCCCTGCCCAAAGGGTATATCAGATTTGGAAGCCATATTGAGATCAGATGCTCCCACGTTGCCACCTTTGAGCCTGGGAAGCGGGGAAATTCATTGGAGTATTAACTTGTTAGACATAATAACATACTTTTTCTGATTCAAGGTCAGGTTGTTTTGCACATAAGTGAGAGGAAATCTTAACTTGGAACGGATGATGATTGGGGCATGTGATGTGATGATGGGTGCAGGGGATGGATTTTGTAGTTTTTACTTATTGCAAGGAAGCCCGGAACTTTCAGATTTGGGATTCCCCAGTCGTGCCAGTTTACTATCCAAAATAAAAAGGAACCTTTGAGAAGATGTCTGTCTCCCCAGTTATTGGGCAGAATTGAGGGTTGCTGGAACGCTGACAGGTTGTATCATAATATCCTTTTTTAATTCTGGGGGTGAAGGAACTGTTCACGATCCTTCTCCCTCTGGAATAACATTTTCTTTACGAACATACAGAAGACATCCAAAATAACTACTTAATGTAATAAAAATTCCTTTTAATTTAGACACAATAAGTCTCTTTGGATTCACCAGACAGTGTGGTCCTTGTTATTACCTCTGTTATTAATGCCTGATCCTGTGGTGAAAAACGGAGCAGCTCCACATAATTCAGAAAAGCTGTCATCCAACTGTAATACAGGTAGTCCTTGACTTACAACCAGCTGCTTAGCAACCCTTCAACGTTAGGATGGACCACCACCACCACCACCACCCGGCCAAAAGATACGTATGACCTGGTTCTGAAGTTCTGACATCATCCCCAACCACAATCCATGAGTGCATTTTGGGTGCTTGGCAACCGGCTGGCATTATGGTTGTTTGTAGCACCCCTAGTCATGCAATCACAAGTTGCGAATTTATTTTTTTATAGAAACCAATGTTTACTTCCATTTGGTGACTCACTTTATGATCGTTATGACTTATGATTGTCATTGCCAGACTCAATTACGGCCATCAGCCAAGGACTATCTGTATGCAATAGTAAATAGCAATAGCACTTAGACTTATACACTGGTTTATAGTGCTTTACAGCCCTCTCTAAGCGGTTTACAGAGTCAGCATATTGCCCCCAAAAATCTGGGTCCTCATTTTACCCACCTCAGAAGGATGGAAGTCTGAGTCAACTTTGAGCCTGGCGAGATTCAAACGGCCAAATTGAAGGCAACCGGCAGTCAGCAGAAGTAGCCTGCAGTATTGCACTCTAACCACTGAACCACCGAGGCTCTCTATATAAATGTTAGCCTTTAAGATGCCCCAAGACTTTGCTGCAATTTGTAATGTGGCAGAAAGTAAAACCTGGCTTAATACATATATTGTAGAATTAAACAGCTTGCCTTTAGCTGGTTAAATTTAAATTTCAATTAAATTCGGTGTTAGTTCTGTCTGCTTTTTTTTCTTCTAACCGGATTTGCTTTCTGGTTACTCCAGCTACTCCAAAGTATGACCAGCAGTCAAAGAGAGATGTGAAGCAGGATAATGATATTCCCATTAGGGTGCACAAATGGGGTCTCTGGGTTTAGAAGGTACATTAAAATCAGGGGAGAGGAACGAACTGCTTGTGATTTTTTTTCTTTCTTTCTTTCTTTGCAAATTCATTTTGTGATTCTTGTTTTGGATATGAGAATCTATTTTCAGGAAAGGGCGATGCCTTTTGTCCATTTGTACCACCACATGTAATAAAACAGAAACCCAGAAATATCTCCCTGTTCCAGAGAACACTTCTGTGACTGATTATAACAGGCTGTAGACTTGTGGACTTCGACTCCCAGAATTCCCAGCATGGCTGGCTGGGGAATTCTGGGAGTTGAAGTCCCCAGGTCTTAAATTTGCCAAGGCTGGACATCCCTGCTGTAGACCATGAAACTTTAGACTAGTTTCCACCAATCTAATATTCCCCAAGTTACGGGGGCTACAACTCCCAGAATTCTCGGCCTGCATGGCTGTTGGGAAGCATGGGACTTGTGATCCCAAGATAAGCCAATGGTTTATGTTGCATTTACATCTCTGTTGCTGATAGAGAACACGACTCGCTTTTTCAGAAGGCAAAACAAAACCAGAAACCTGGACAACAACAACAGACAAATGGAGGCAGAACAAAATGGAAACACAATACGGCCTGCACAAAAATCCCAGTTTATTCATTAATTCGTTAGATTTTTATCCTGCCTTTATTGCTTTATATAGGTAGTCCTTGACTTACAACCATTTGTTTAGTGACCGTTAGAAGTGACAGTAGCCCTAAAAAAAGTGACTTATGACTGTTTTTCACACTTATGACCGTTGCAGCATCCTCACAATTATATGATCAGAATTTGGTCATTTAGCCACTGACTCATGTTTATGACAATTGAGATGTCTTGGGGGTGGTGGTGTCATGTGATCCCCTTTTGCATCTCGCTTAGCCACAGAGATTTTGGGCTCAACTGTGGTCATAAGTCGAGGACCACCTGTAAGTAACTCAAGAAAGCAAACTGTCAGGATTCCGGCAGTTACCCCAATTAAAGAATGAGTCTCGAGCCCAACATCCAAAACTTCAAAAGGATTTATTGGGAATTAACATGCCAGTACTGCCTGGGTATAGCCGACTCTGAGACACATCATTCATTGTCACCCTTGCCCCTGGCTCTCCCTACACCCCCTGGGTGTATCGTAATTCATATTCTCCAATGGGACCCATCCATAGCCCAGAGTCATCAATCATTCTCTCCAGTTAGAATTTTGCACAGGCAGAAACTTCAGTCACCTAGTTACTATCTTTGAAAATATTTATGGAATGCAGTTTCGGTTTTGCAAGCTGCTGCACTGCTCCCCCCTCCCTTTCTGTTGGCAACTCTAAAAAAAACATAGAAATATTTTATGGGTTGACACAAATATGCTTTAGTACCCCTACTGTCAGCCTTGGAAGCCATATTTTACTTGGACGCTTCGAGGCTGTCCCATTTAGTACCTGGGAATTCGGGAGGGGGAATTTCATAGAGAGGTAGAAGGTTAGACTCAATAACATTCTTTCACAGAAAGTCAAGGACATGTGGCCCTGCACCTGGAGGGGTTGGACTGGAAGGATGTCTCTAGTTGGGACAAAGATTTGATTGGACCATGTGATGGACTGATGGACACAGGGGATGGATCTTTGAATTTCTCTGGGGAAGGGAAAATCCAGAACTCTCAGATTCGCGTTTTCCCAGATGTGCCAATATGACAACTCTAATAAAAATGAACTTTGAGGAAATGCTTGTCTCGGAGTTTGTTGGTTTGGCGTTTGCTAGTTGGAACGCTGACACCTTCCTTCTCTCTCCTATTTGCTAACAAATAGGAGAATAATTCACAGGCCTCCGTGTGAAATGAACACAGGCCCCTCTCCATTGCTCTTTCTGCTCTGATGTGTCAGTTTGAAAATAATGAACTCATCCCATCCTCCTCCCCACAGCAAGGGGACATCATCTGAGTATCATTTGCAACCCGGGTAGGATAGCAAATGGACAATCTTTTCAGAAGAATCAGCAGCGTGGAAAGAATTGGTGATTGGGAGGCTGCACAGTTGGAGCGCATGGTCCAGGGTGTCTCCAGAGCACATCCGGTTGTAATTTACGCGGTTCAAACACCAGGTGCAGCTAAGATCTGCTCCTAGTCTCGAGTGGGGAAGCAGAGAAAATGCTAACGGGAGGGAAGGAAGAGACAACGCATGGTAGTCCCAAAGGTGCTTTTTAAAAAAAAGGCAACTGGACTTTCTGGTTTTCCTTTGAAGGTGTTTCGCTTCTCATCCAAGAAGCTTCTTCAGCTCCGACTGGAGGGAGGGGAACGGAAGGATCCATCCACCATCCAGTCAGAGTTGAAGAAGCTTCTTGGATGAAAAGCGAAATGTTTTCAAAGATAAAAACCAGGAAGTCCAGTTGCCTCTTGAAAAAGCACCTTTGGGAGAACCATGGCCTGGATGACTAAGAATCTCCATGGACACAGGACATTAGTCCTTCCAGAATCTGAAGCCAAGTGACAGGAAAAGTACTTCTCCATATAATAAAAGTCTTGTCCTGCCTGTTTGTCTGTCTGTCTGTCTGTCTATTTATCTTCCATCCATCCATCCATTCCTCCCCTTCCTGCTTTTTTATTTTTAGAAATACTCAAGGTAGCAAACGGGCATAATATTTTCTTCCTTGTGCTATTTTCCTCAAAACAACAAACCTTATGAGATAGGTTGGGCTGAACGTTACTGGCTCAAAGTCACCCAGCTGGCTTTCATGCCTAAAGTGGGACTAGAACTCACAGTCTCCTGGCAATTGGCCCAAAGTTACCCATTCATCTTTCGCGCCTAAGGTACAATCACAATCCAGGCCAGAAATGCAAGCTTCAAAGCATCTTTTGAGAAACTTTCTAACACAGGGGGAAAATAGTGGGAAGAGATCATGTAAAAAAAGAAATTGATAAAATTGTACCACTGAGGGGCTGTTCAAAACAGAGTTTGGTACCTGTTTCAAGACTGGAATGGATTACAACTCACAATTTCCTGGTGATTGGTCACCCAGACTGCTTTCATAGTTTAATCGGGACTAGAACTCACTGTCTCCTAATGGGTTGGCCCAAAGTCATCCAGCCAGTTTTCATGGCTTCGGTAGAACTAGAACTTACAGTTTGTTGGTAACTGGCCCAAAGTTAGCCATTCATCTTTCATGCCTAAGGTGGAACTAGAATTCACCATCTCCTGGTGATTGGCCTAAAGTCACCCAGACTGCTTTCATGGCTTAAGCAGGACTAGAACTCACTGTCTCCCAATTAGGGACTGCCTTCCCCCCCCAAACTCCCTTGAAGATAGTCTGGAACACAGAGTGTCATCTACAGATTTTTTTTTGGGCTCAAAATTTTCCCCACAAATAAGCTAATTAAAAGTTATTTGTGCCAAATGGACAATAGGATCAAAGAGAGAGACGTTAAATCACACCGTCTAATTTTTATAATACAGCCCATTTTTAAAAAGCAATTATTATTTTTTTTGGAGATCCTTTTCCAAAATTGGCCAAGTCAGAAATGCAAGCTTCAAAGCATCTTTTGAGAAACTTTCTAACACAGCGGAAAAATAGTGGGAAGAGACCATGTCAAAAAGAAATTGATAAAATTGTAAAATTGATAAAATTGTACAACTGAGGGGCTGTTCAAAACAGAGTTTGGCACCTGTTTCAAGACTGGGATGGCTCCTCTTAAGGTTTTCTAGGCTACCAAACTATCACAGCCAGTCCTTGACTTATGACCCCACTCCCAACTGAGCCCAAAATTCCTGTTGCTAAACAAAATTGTTAAGTGGATCACTGTCATTTTTAAGTTAGTAGCATGGTTGCTAAGTGAACCTGGCTTCCCGACTGACTTTGCTTCGTCAGAAGGTTGCAAAAGGTTATCATGTGACCCCGGGACACCGCAACCGTCGTAAATATGAGTCAGTTGCCAAGCGTCTGAATTTTAATCACGTGACCATGAGGATGCTGTAACGGTCAGAAGTGTGAGAAATGGTCATAAGTCACTTTTTTCAGTGCCGTGGTGACTTTGAACGGTCACTAAACGAACTGTTGTAAGTCAATGGCTACCCGTAATTGGTATCTGGCTGGAGAATTATGGGGGTTGAAGTCCACCCATTGTCAGGGCTCCAGCAAATCCACCCCCATTCAAATCATAAGTCTCTAGCCGCAACTCTCAGAGTAAGAAAAAGTTGATTTATTAGGAGTGACCATGCCGGCATTACCTGGGTGCAGCCATCTCTAAGAGACATCATTCATTTCACGCTTGATCCTGATCCCCACCCCCTGGATGTATATTCTCCAATGGGACACATCCATAGCCAAGAGTCATCAATCATGCCCCTCCAGTAATAATCTTGGGCGCCAACAGCTTCAGCAGCCTAGCAATTATCTGAGGCATTTAAGGAATGCACTGCTTTCCCCCACTCCCTTTCTGCTGGCAACTAAAAAGACAAAGGAGTATTTTTTAGTTAACACCCATCCTAAAGGTTGAGAAACTGTGCAAAGATATCTCTATTTCACCATACTTTGGGATGAAACAAGGAGAATCTCCATAGGCGGCCATTGCAGGGGCTGATAAGGGTGTGGGGAGATGATCGAAGGTAGTAAAAAGCCTAGCCTCTCTAATGGAGCAGTTTATTATGGGTAGTCCTCAACTTGCGCCCACAAGTTGAGTACAAAATTTATGTTAAGTGAGAGATTTGTCAAGTGAGTTTGGCCTCATTTTACGACCTTGACCCAGTTGTTATTCTGACCCAGCCGAAGTTTCCAAAAGCAAACACAGATAAACTCCAAAACTGAAACGTTCACGGCTTTATTCCACAAATAACCCTCTTTGTAGATAACAGATGACTTGCAGCCAATTAGTCCAATAAATCAGAGTCTGTAATCACCACACTAACTCCTTCTAATGTTTGCCTTTTGCAAAGGCAAAAGCCAGTTTGAAACCAGGCTTATATTCCCTAGAGGGAGGGGCCATTAATTAGCATTCTTACTCCCGAGTCGCCTGTGCTGCTCTTCCATGAATCATCCTGCTCTCACTCATACCCAACACAGGCTTCTCCGGAATGTCCTCCTGATAGCTGTCGGTGAACCACAACAGTTGTTAAGTGAATCACTGCAGTTGTTAAGTGAGTGACCCAATTGCTAAATGAACCTGGCTTCCCTACTGACTTTCCTTGTCAGAAGGTAGCAAAAGGGGATCATATAACCCCAGACACAGCAATGGTCAGAAATAGGAACCAGTCACCAAGCATCTGAATTCAGATCACGTGAAGATGGGGCTGCTGCAAAGGCTGTAACTGTGAAAAATGGTCATAAGTCACATTTTTCAGTGCCATTGTAACTTTGAACAGTCACTAAACAAACTGTCGTAAATCAAGGATTACCGGTCCAGGATGTGGTTGATTTTAGTGACTGCTTGCTTGAAAGTTACAATGACACTGAAAAAGTCACTTATGACCAGTTTTCAGAGTTGCAACTGTTGTAACATCCCCATGGTCATGTGATCAGAATTCAGGCGCTTGGCAACTGGCATGTACTTATGACGGTTGCACCATCTCAAGATCACATGATCATCATTTGTAACCTTCCCCACTGGCTTCCAACAAGCAGAGTCAACGGGGGAAGTCAGATTGGCTTAATGACCGCATGATTCTCTTAACAACTGCAGTGATTTGCTTAAGAGTGTAAGGTTTAAGTTTAAGGTTGTAAAATGGGGCAAAACTCACTTAACCACTGCCCGCTTAGCAAGAGAAATTACAGTTGTGGTCATAAGTCAAGGACTTCCTGTATGGACCATATTCAAACTTCCATTTTTTTAAAAAAACCAATAATAACACACATTAGAAGCAATGAATAGGCAACACTCCCCAAATAGGTTGTTTTAAGAGTTTGTGTTTTGAGAATCCCAGCACATTTTTCCCCTTTAAAAAAATAAAATCCGCAGCTATAAAAAAATATTTTTTAAATAATCCAGAGCTCTACAGAGCAACAACAAAAATGGCAAGAAGGTACGAATTCTTGGCATCTGTGTGAAAAACCTCAGGACCGTTTCCAGCAATCGGGGTGAGCTACAGACTCCTCTGGTCTCCCCTCGCAGCCAGCAAAGCAGAATGATCCCAGTAAGAATAATAATAATAATAATAATCATAATTATTATTATTATTATTATTATTATTATTATTATTATTATTATTATTATTGCAAATAAGCCTCGTTTGCATCATTTAGCCTTTCTAGATGCATTCTTAATTTCTTAACGATGGGGTACTCACAGCAGCTCAGGCTCCTGAGTTTGAAAGACTATTTTCTAGAAGAGCCACGGGGCAAAGATTTTAAGTGTAACTTCTTGGTCTTTGGCCCTGCAGGCTTTTTATTATCTGCTCCACCTTCTGAAAAATCAGATTTCAGTCTAATTTCAAAAGCCCCTCCGTTAAGACATCTGTCAAGTTCAGGGTTTCGTAGAGATTCAATGTCAGAGGGAAATATACGGAGTTGATCCCACCTTCTTTGGATTACCTGACCTAAGCCAACGTTTGAAAGCCCGCAACAGATCGTTTTTTAACAAAAGAATGAAGAAAAACTCATCTCTCCAGTGGGGTTAACAAAGGCTGGATGCCAATCCTTTAACAGAACTTGAATTTTCCAACTTAGCTTTGCACAATAATCTAGATGCTGGGGAGGATCAAAACCCCTCTACGGTAAATAATGGGGAGAGCAGGGAGAAGAAGAGGATGGGGGGAGGGGGAGGCCAAAGGAGGGAGAGGAATGATATCAATGGATGGGAAGAGGGGAGGAGGAGGAGGGGGGGGCCAAGAGCGTGTAGTTGGGTTGCCGACGGACCTCCAAAATAGCATGCAATTATTTGCAAATATTGTTGAGATGAAGAGAACAGATGAGACCAAATTCAATGGCCCATTTATATCACTGCAGAGAGATTTTTTTTGTGCAGCTGAGCTTTGAGGACTCATTCATTTCAAGTGAAAGCAGATTTTTGAAGAGAGGAGGAGGAAAAGGGAAGAAGAGCGGGAGGGGAGAGGGGGGGCCCCCGAACCCATTCCGTGAGATGTACTGATGGATTCTCAATGAAGCGAGTCCAGGCCTCCTCAACCAATTCTCCCAAACGTTAAATGAGGAGGAGGAGGAGGAGGACGGAATAAAAGGCAAAGGATATTTGGGGAAACAAAGGAAAGAAGGAGAAGGCTATGCCTTTCAAGAGGGCTGGTTTGGGTTCCTGTATGAGTAGGCTTCCTAGCGGTGGATCGACAGCGACATCTAGTGGCCAGAAGCAAGCAAGACAGTGATGTACTCTACAGCGGCGGCCCTCAACCTTTGGGGCACTATGGACCGGTTCCATGGAGAGAGTTTTTTTCCGTGGACCGGAGGGGCCACGGCTTCGCAGGCTGCCTGCCTCCCACAGATGAGGCTTCACTTGTTTGCTTGGCCCTGTTTCTGGCATGTCACAGCCCGGTGGCGATCCACGGACCAGGGGTTGGGGGATCCCCTGCTCTCTACACCACTCTGTAGCAGAAATTCAAACTTTTTTTTCAGCCCTTCCAAGGTCTTCAAAAAGAACTGCCAGAATTCCATTTTTCAAGAATCAAACGACAGAATCTTGAAAGCCAAATCGAAGTTCCTCTCCTTCCCCTTATATAGGGGGTCCTCGACTTACGAGCACAATTGAGGCCAAAGTTTCCACTGCTAAGCGAGACCTTTGTTAAATGAGTTTTGCCCCCATTTTATGAGCTTTCTTGACACAGTTGTTCAGTGAATCCCTGCAGTGGTTAAGTTAGGAACATGGTTGTTAAATGAACCTGGCTTCCCCAATGATTTTGCTCCAAAAAAAGGTGATCCCATAACCCCGGGACATTGCAACCGTCATAAATATGAGCCTCTGAAGTCCGATCACATGACCCTGGGAATGCTGCAATGGTCATAAGTGTGAAAAATGGTTGTAACTAACTTTTTTCAGTGCTGTTGTAACTTTGAATGGTCACTAAATTAACAGTTGCAATTTGAAGACTACCTGTATTGGTTTGCCTGCCTGGTTTCCTAGTCTGGTCAACCTTGAAGGGTTGACATTTTTAGAAGGAGCTCACCCTTCAGATTTAACCAAGTATGCCTCCAAGGGGAAAAGAGAAGAAGGAAAAGCACATACAGAAATGCAAAGAAATGTCTACTCCTCTCTTGATTAAAACAAAAAAAAATGCTGTCTGGCTCTGTAAGAATCAAGGAAATGTTCAATCACCATCTGCAAAAAAAAACTATTTATTTTATGACCCTGTAATCTTTTAATTCAGGGTAGAGTTGAGGCGACTGGATGGAACTGAGCGTTTACTAGCTGAATGCCCTTCCCGACACCTGCATGGAGTTCACAGCAGATTTTTTTTTCTTTGCACCCTAGGAGAGAAATAGAAGCTGCTACCTAGGATTGAACACTCAACCTTCCAAATGGGAGGCGAGCGTCTTCACCACTAGGCTACTCGGTCGCTCAACCACCATCTGCAAAGACTTAAGGAAAAAGTGTGCCTGTTTGTAAAGTCCGAGTCTCGGTTCTATACGTGCCAACAAAGCTGAATGAGTGGCACAGCGGGAAGACTATGGAAAAGAAAACTATACTATTCACTGCAAGCCAGTAGAATCAGGTCATAATGTTTATTTGGGCTTAACAAAATATCTCCCTGAAAATAGAAAACTAGCTTCTCAGGGATAGGCCGGTTTAAAGGATGTAGGGGGGCAGAGAAGCATCAGAAAAAGGCTTTCCCCACCACTGCCATTAGATCTAATTCATGCCACCTCGATCACAATACACTGATGCATTAGATTAGAATACAGGTCGTCCTCGGTTTACGAGCATTTATTTAATGAACATTTAAAGCAGTAGTGGGATTCAAATTTTTTCACTACCGGTTCTGTGGGCGTAGCTTGATGGGCATGGCAAAGGAAGGATACTGTAAAATCTCCAGAGAGATATGATATTTGCCGGTTCTCTGAACTTCTCAAAATTTCCGATACCAGTTCTCCAGAACTGGTCAGAACCTGCTGAATTCACCACCTCTGGTTCAAAGTTACAACAGCACTGAAAAAAGTGACTTATGACTGTTTTCACACTTACAACCAGTGGTGGGATTCAAAATGTTTTCCTACCGATTCTGTGGGCGTGGCTTGGTGGGCGTGGCAGGGAAAGGATACTGCAAAATCTCCATTCCCTCCCCACCCCACTAACCTGCTTTCCAGCTCTGTTCTCCTGTGCAGGCCAACCAAAAAAGACTCAACCAATCAGCTGGGACTCAATGGGAGGCAGAGAATAGATGGGGGCGGGGCCAGTCAGAGGTGATATTTGCTGGTTCTCCAAACTACTCAAAATTTTCACTACCGGTTCTCCAGAACTGGTCAGAACCTGCTGAAGACCCCCTCTGCTTACAACCATTGCAGCAGCCTCATAGTCACATGATCAAAATTTGGACACTTGGCAACTAGTTCATATTTATGACGGTTACAGTGTCCCAGGGTCCCTTTTTGTGACAAGCAAAGTCAATGGGGAAGCCAGATTCACTTAATAGCCAACTTTAACAACCACGGTGATTCACTCAACAACTGTGGCAAGAAAAGTCATAAAATTGGGCAAAACTCAATAAATGTTTCACTTGGCCACATAAATGTTGACCTCAATTGCGGTCGTAACATTGAGGACTACCTGCAAACTGTGCTTCAGTTCAAATTCGGACACTTGGCCACTGACTCATATTTATGACGGGATCATGGGTCCCCTCTTTTGTGACCTTCTGACGAGCAAAATAAACGGGGAAGCCAGATTTACTTAGCAACCGTGTCATTCACCTAACTGCAGTGATTCACTTAATAACCGTGGCAGGAAAAAGGGCATATAAAATGGGGCCAAACTCACTTAACTGTCTCGCTTAGCCACATAAATTTTGGGCTCAACTGTGTTCGTAAGTCGTAGGACTACTTGTATAAACTTTAAGGCAGCCCCTTAGCAACCTGGGTGGATTGCTGTAGAAAGAAATTGCAAACCATCATTAGTAAAATCTAATGATCATCACGGGGTTTCTGCAGCTAAAGGAACTACATTCAGATGTCAGCTGTTCCAGAAACCTCATCTTTTCACTTTCTTGTCCCAGGCGATACTTTATCTTCCTCAAACTCCTGGGATGAGCAGTTCACCACTACAAAGGCTTCCATACAAAGTTACTTTATTGGATTATATCGGGCATCCTCAAGGTATAACTCACAGTTATGCTGAGATTCATCTAATGTCCAATCTTTGCATTGTCGTCTTCATAGTGTGAAAAGTTGGTTATCTTCATCCCATAATAATATAGTAAAAGGGAAGACTCCAACACGATGCTGGGGTCCAGGTAAGAATGCCCAAAACTCCCTCAGCCCAACCAGAGGTCAATTCAATGACCAATCAGGATTACAGATGTAACCACGTGACATGAACTACATCTCCCAAAAGGCATTAGCTATATTTCCCATGAATCCTTCCCTTAAGGGGGCAGCTCTCATTCCCAAGCTAACTATATATACTGTCTAACCAGCACAGGCCTAGTAGCAACGACATAGCAGATGGACATGTTGATCATGATGCGGGGGGAAATTCTCTGTTCTATGCCATGCAGCTGCACATAAAGAGCCTTTCATACACAAGAGAGTCCACTGCAGAAGACAACTCATAAATTCAGATAAATAAATAAAACCATTCAAAAACCACTGACAGAGGGGTGACCTTTATCAAGCAGGAATAATGCCACATCTAACTCACGGCTTTCAGCATGGAGTCAACAACACAACGTAACAGAGGGGATTGAAACTCTTACTTCCTATCCCCCCACCCCCCAACCCCCAAACCAGGTGAAACCCACCCTTTTCAAACCCTCCTCCCCTTTGCCCCTTCTTCCAAATCCCTTAGAAATACCTGCATTTTAAAGTCTAACCTGTTTGGATGTGAAGTCGGGAGCATAAACTGGAATTCCACCACACATGTGTTGTCTTTCAGCTGGCGATGTTGGACGCTGTTCAGCTCGTAGGCGATGTATGCCCTCCGAACATACACCTGGGGTGGAAAAGGAAGCATGTCTGTTGTGTCAACTCATCCCAATGCCTGAGTATCTAAGGGATCCACCCTCCTCAGTCAGCTTGACCGGTTGGATGTCAACACTGAAAGCAACTGGGGAGGATGTCAAAAAGGCTCTGGCAAAAGCGGCCCAGAGCTACAAGAGACAGGCAGACAAACACTGGGCCCCACAAAGGCCATTCCAGGTGGGGGAGAAGGTCTAGCTCTTCACCAAATACTTGAGGTTAAGGCTCCCTAGTACGAAGTTGGGGTCAAAGTTCATGGGACCTTTCCCCATAGTAAATAAAGGTCATCAACCCAGGCGCGGTGCAACTGAAGTTGCCCCGACTGTTAGGGAAAATACACCTGGTATTCCATAGTAGCCTCTTAAAACCTGTGGTGGGATCAACCCTGAGGCCCCTACCTTGTGAGCCCCAGACCCTGTGGTCATAGGGGGCCAAACCCATTATGAGGGGCAGCGAATCCTCGATTCAAGGTGGCACAGGAGACAACTCAATATTTAATCAAGTGGAAGGGCTACCCCTTCACATGATTTGAATGGGGGTGGATGCCAGAGCCAACTTGTGTCAACTCATCCCAATGCCAGAGTATCCAAGGGATTCCCCCGGCATTGGGATGAGTTGACACATTGAACATGGGTGTTCAAACATCTGTTCTGACCAGGCTTCCCCAAACAGCACGAAGCTGAGTCCTCGTCCCGATAAACCCCTTTTATTTAATTTCCTCTCCATCCAAGCCCCGGCCAACAGTCTTTCAAGATAGTTCCCAATTACAGACCTTTATCAGGCTTGGAAAGCGCCCAGGCCGATATCTTTCAGACTTGGCAAGCATGCTGGAATGAATTAATTGTCTCCTGCAAAGCCCCACTCCCCTTTCGCTCCTCTTTTATTCCCTATGGGAGGGGCCATTCACTTATTCACTTGTGGGAGGGGCTATTCACCATTCACTCCCAAGTCAGCCTGTGTTCCTCAGCTGTTCCCTTCTTCTAGCAACTCTGTGCATGTGCACACTGGGAACAGGCTCCAGCTGCTCTTCTGCCTCACTGATGTCCAACTCTGAAGGCAGCTGATTACTGTCCGACCACCCTGGCTCCATCTCTGTCTCATCAAAGCCTTCCCCAGACTCCAGGACTGGCTCATGTTCCTCTCCAACCTTCTCACTGACTGAATCTGCTGCCAGCTCCTCTGGCTGCTGTTGGGCCACAACACCATCTTGTCCTTCTTGCTGGTTGGGAGAGTTAGACCCAGCTTAAAGCACATCAGTTGTAATGATATCTATCTAGCAGAGGTTTCCAAACTTGGCCATTTTAAGACTTGTGGACTTCAACTCCCAGAATTCCCCAGCCAATTTGGAAGTTTGGAAATCCTTTGTATATAGGAATGACCTTGAAGGACGAGGGGGTAAGAATTGCTGCCTAAGGAACAGTCAGATAAAAGACAGAGTAACCCACAGCTAGACAGTGGATAGGGCGAGAGGCACATTAGAGACCCCGCCTAGTTTCTCAGGCTATATAGCAGACGGTGGGAGATTTGTATAAAAATACAAATCTCCCACCATCGCAAGCTTCTCTTAACATAGCCTTACAATACAGATAGTTCTCAATGTCAACTCATAAAACACTCCTATGCCTATTTTAATAGTTGCCATAAATGGGGGGGTGGGGGGTGGGGGAGAAGAAAATCTGGAAGAGCAATGCAGCAGCAGTTTGAAACCGAAAGTACATTCCAACTCTTATCTTTAAAAAATTGTAACTAAACTACCAGGGCTTTTGCCCATGAATATATTTAATTGGAGAACTCGAATGATGACACCCAGCCTGTGAACGTGCTCAGTTGGAGAATCTGGTTTATGGGACACCCAGGGGGGAGGGGAGAAACAGGTGACTGTAAATTATGTGTGCCAGAGTTGGCTTCATGCAGGGCAGTGCTGGCATGTTGTCTCATAATAAATCCTTTGAGGTTTTTTGTAGTTTGGCTCAAGAATCATGATTTAATTAGAGCAATTGCTGGAATCCTGACACTCAACATACAATTCATTTAGTGGCCATTCAAAGTTACAATGGCACCAAAAAAAGTGACTAATGACCATTTTTCACACATGCGACCACTGCTGCATCCCCATGGTCATATGATCAAAATTTGGACACTCGGCTAGTATCATATTTATTGACTGTTGCAGGGTCATGTGATTGCCTCTGATGGACTAGAAGACCTCCAAGAGCCCATCCCAATTCTGTTATTCTGTTATTTTTCTGTTAAACTGGATCTGCCCGCTCCTAATCCAGCCCTTTAACTCCCTACCACAGGCAGTCCTCGACTTGCCACAGTTCATTTAGTTACAACGGCACAGAAAAAATGATTCTGTAAAAAGGACTTTTAGATAAGCTATTTGGATGACGAAGGAAAAGGGTTGGGAAGGACCATTCTGACTGAATTGGTAATAAAGGTAGTCTTCGATTTACAACTGCTCATTTAGTGACCGTTCCAAGTTACAACAGCACTGAAAAAAGTTACTTGTGGCCAATTTGCACACTTACGACCATTGCAGCATCTCCATGGTCAAGTGATCAAAATTCAGACTCTTGGCAACTTACTCATATTTATGACGGTTGCTATGTCCAGGGGACATGTGGCCGCCGCTGGTGACCTTCTGACAAGCAAAGTCAATAAGGAAGCCAGATTCACTTAACAACCATGTTACTAACTTAGCGGTCAGCATTCCCGCAAACCTCCATTCCAATCAATAACTCCAAGACAGATATTATCTCAAAGTGTCATGCCCCTGGTGGAGGCTGACTCTGAGGGAGAGGAGGAACAGCCGACAGGGAGTGGAATTGTGGCTCCGGAGGTTGGGGAGGAGGCTGGGGAAGGGCAGAGGCCAGCTGAGCAGTCAGAGGCGGACCCAGGCCCATCCCCTATCCATCCTAGGGCAAGGAAGAGAGGATAAGGGAGAGATGTGGTCTACTTGGGAATAGAGGGCCTTGATCCTCTTCATGGGCTGCAGCTGTGACAACTGAATAAGAGGTTGGACATGTGTATGGGCGAGTGCTGGAAACAAAGCGTGGAAATGTCTCTAGTTTATTGTTCCTCTCTGAGTTTGGCGTCCTTCCCAGTGTGTGTTATCTGTGGACATCCTCCAGCCCTTATCTTGCCTGGTTTGTGTTGCTTTTTTTTCATTCTTCTTATAACTGTTTGTGGGGGAGTTTTTTGTTTTCCGTCAAGAATATTCAGAGCTTGGAAGCAAATTGAAGGAATAAAAGAGGCTTCACCTGTTTTGTGTGACTGTGTTTGTTTTGTATCCCCACTCCGGGTCATCACACAAAGGTACCTTTATTTGGATAGTAACTAGCACATCTGTGGAAACATGAAACCGAACATTCCAGGCTTCTTTGCAAAAGTCAAAACTACAAATCCATCCCCGCTTAGCCATCACCACAGCACATGGACCAATCACCGTCTGTCCTAAAGGAAGATTCCCATTTCATTATACGCCACACTCAGTGACCTTGAACCAAATAAAAGAATTTTATTTTGTCTAATTAGATATACTCAAATGAATTCCTCCCGCTTACTTCCTCAGATCCAACTGTGGCAGCGTGGGAGCATCGAATCTCAATATGGCTTCCAAAGCTGACATTAACTGCATGGATTCACTTAACAACTGTGGAAAGAAAATCCGCCAAATGGAGTAAAATTGACTTAGCCAATATCTCAGTTAGCTAACAGAAATTTTGGGCTCAGATAACAGATAATCGGTGTTCAAAGGGACCTTGTAGGTCATCTAGTCCAACCGCCTACCCAAGCAGGAGACCCTCCACCATTTCTGACAAATGGCCGTCCAATCTCTTCTTGAAAGTCTCAAGTGATGACGCTCCCAATTGTGGCTGTATGACAAGGACTACCTGTATGGCAGTTCTCATTAAGCATGGTGTCTTCACAACCGAAGGCAACTGTCAGCTATTTCAACGGCCAATATCTTTGCCCTCAAGAAAGTTTTTTGGCTCCCTTTTGAGGGCTTTTCAAGTCAGCCGTACATCTTACACTCAGCTGGCCGTGTGGTTGTGTGCTGTACAAAGAAAAGCAGACAAAGGGGAAGACTTCTTCACACCTCAAGCTACTGAGACTGGAGAACCTGCTGCTAAAAGATGTGGTGATGACAGCCGAGAGGTGGAGTGTGACAAAAGAGGGAAAGGTGATTTGAGAAAGAGCCTGAACAGGGAAATTCTAGTCACTAATTTAATGCTGAGTTGCCTTGAACCCTCTCTCCCCCCCACCTGTCACACGCTTCCTTCTTCCCTCTTAATTTCATTGTGTCGCACCAAAAGGTCACCTCGGAAAAGATCTTATGTTCCTTCAAGGGCAGTGATGCCCAGGTAACTCCTTTCAAGGGATGAAAGTACTTTCTTTACATTTTATAAGCTTCTGTTTTTTTCAACTGGACATCTACAGGCCATAATATGCTATTTTTCTAGGGATTAAGGCATCTGGCTAGAAACTAGATGGCTGTGAGTTCTAGTTCCACCTCAGGCACAAAAGCCAGTTGTATAACTTTGGACCAATCACCAGAACACTGAGAGATCTAGACCTGCCTTAGGCATAAAAGCCAGCTGTATGACTTTGGACCAATCACCAGGAGGCTGAGTTCTAGTCCAGCCTTAGGCATCAAAGCCAGCTGTGTGACTTTAGACCAATCACCAGGAGATTGAGAGATCTAGTCCCTCCTTAGGCATGAAAGCCAGCTGTGTGACTTTGGACCAATCACCAGGAGGCTGAGAGTTCTAGACCCGCCTTAGGCA
>NW_020769354.1:4708459-4718749 GCF_900518735.1 Pseudonaja textilis
AAAAGCCAGCTGTGTGACTTTGGACCAATCACTAA
Organism: Pseudonaja textilis; assembly: GCF_900518735.1. The sequence continues at coordinate 4,708,495 of NW_020769354.1, forward strand.
GTAAATCATTCTTTTTAAAAGCTAGTAGCTATGCGCAAATGACTTGAAAATATCAGTTGAGGGGCTGTCTCGAAAACTAAACGAACATATACAAGTAGTTCTCGACTTACAACAGTTCATTTAGGGATTGTTCAAAGTTACAATGGCACTGAAAAAGTGACATAACCGGTTTTTCAGTTACGACCTTTGCAGCATCCCCATGCTCATGTGATCCAAAGTCAGAGACTTGGCAACTGACTCACATTTATGATGGCTGCAGTGTCCCGGGGGGGTCATGTGATCCCCTTTTGCGACCTTCTGACAAACAAAGTCAATGGGGAAGACGGATTCACTTAACAACCAGGTTACTAACTTATCAACTGCAGGGGATTCACTTAACAACTGTGGCAAGAAAAGTTGTAAAAGGGGACAAAACTCATTTAACAAATGTCTCACTTAGCAACATAAATTTTGGGCTCAATTGTGGCCGTAAATTGAGGACAACCTGTATTCTCAAAAAAGCTTTGGGGGTGGGGGAATCGATCTTTTCCTGCTAGACTATCGGTGACAGTGGTAGGGCAAAATTGGTGATACAGGATCTTTGGGCAAGTTTGGTTTAATGATGTGGTTTTCGCCTGGATCCCCGGATGGAAGCCTTTGAAGCAAACCCAAGCTTTCCTTCCGATTAAAAAAGCCTGAAAAGGCGACTCAGGCGCATGGTGGAATCGAGAAGAAGAACAGGCTCACCAATCAAAGAAAATGTCTGTGTCAGGATTCCGGCAATTGCCCCAATTAAATCATGAATCTCGAGCCAAATTTCCAAAACTTAAAAAGGATTTATTGGGAGTTAACATGCCAGCACTGCCTGGGTTTAGCCGACTCTGAGACACATCATTCATTGTCACCCTTGACCTTGGTTTTCCCCATCCCTCTGAGTGTATCATAATTTGTATTCTCCAATGGGACCCATCCGTAGCCAAGAGTCATCAATCATGTTCTCCAGTTAGATTTTTGCATGGCAGAAACTTCCATCACCTAGTTACTATCTTTGAAAAACTATTTATGAAATGCACTTTTGATTTCCAAGCTGCCGCACTGCTTTCAAAACCCCTTTCCCTCCTCCCTTTCTGTTGGCAACTCTAAAAAGACCATAGAAATATTTTATGAGTCAACAAGTTTGGGTTTTAGGTAAAGGTAAAGGTTCCCCTTGCACATCCATGTAGTTGTTTCCGGCCCTAGGGGGTGGTGCTCATCTCCATTACAAAGCCGAAGAGCCAGTGCTGTCCGAAGAAGTTCTCCGTGGTCAAGTGGCTGGCATGACTAAATTGCCGAAGGTGCACAGAACGCTGTTCCCTTCCCACCACAGGGGTCCCTATTTTTCTACTTGCATTTTTGACGTGTATTCAAACTGCTAGGTTGGCAGAAGCTGGGACAAGTCACGGGAGCTCACACTGTTACGCGGCGCTAGGGATTCCAACCACCGAACTGCTGACCTTTCTTATTGACAAGCTCAGCGTCTTAGCCACTGAGCCTCCACGCCCCTATGGTTTTTACTCACGAGTAAAAAATGTACTTATGAGCCGCAGTGGCGCAGTGGTTAGGGTGCAGTACTGCAAGCTACTTCTGCTGACTGCCAGCAATTTGGCAGTTCGAATCTCACCAGGCTCAAGGTTGACTCAGCCTTCCGTGCTACTGAGGTGGGTAAAATGAGGACCCAGATAGTTCGGAGCAATATTCTGACTCTGTAAACCATTTAGAGAGCGCTATAAATCACTATAAGGTAGTATATAAGTCTCAGTACTATCGCCACTCACCTCCAGAGCTGCCATTCGCACCACCTGGTTGCTGTGGTAGAAGAAGTTGGGGAGCACATCAAAGATGGAAGTCTCGGAAAGGATAAGTTTCTGGGCGGAAAAAAAGAGAAGATACTTTTTTTTTCCATTTTAACCATAGAATTTCAATATATTTTTTTCTGCCTCAAAACCAGTGGCTTACACCAGTGGTCCCCAACCACCGGGCCCCGGACCGGTACCGGTCTGTGGATCATTTTGTACCAGGCCGCCTATTTTGCTTGGGTGCCGCCATCTTGTTTCGACGGCGCCTGAGAAAGTGCTTCCGGGTGAGCTTGTCAGTCGTCGGTTGGAAAGGGGTGTTTGGGTGCTAAGGAATCCTCGCGCCTTAGTTTCGTCGAAGGGGGGGGGGGGCGGCTTCGAATGAAGAGCCGTCCCGATGGCGGTGGAGTCTCGCGTTACTCAGGAGGAAAGAGCCCGAAAAGCCCATCGACAAAGGTACAAAGGAGGAGTTGAAGGTGGCGGGGAGAAGCGGGGACGGCTGGCTGGCCAGTCGCTCGTCTCGCCTTGCCTTGGTCGTGCATGCTGATGCCGGTACTGGTCCGTGGATCGTTTTGTGATGCCGGTACCGGTCCGTGGTACAAAAAAGGTTGGGGGCCACTGGCTTACACTGATAATATAAGAATGAGCACAGTCAGATATAAAGGTTTTTCTCACGATCTTGTAAATGTTTATTCACGCTGATGGTTCTCAACTCACAACCGTTTGAAGTTGCAAGGGCCCTGACTTACGACCTGTCCTCGCACTTACCACTGTTACAGCATCCCCAGGGTCACCTGAACAAAATTTGGGTGCTTGGCAAACCGACATGTATTGTACAACAGTTGCAACATCCCTGGTGGGTTGCGTGATTCCCTTTTGTCACCTTCCCAGCTGGCTCCTGACAAGCGAAAAGTCAATGAGGAAGCCAGATTGGCTTTAATGATGGCCTGATTCACTTAAGAATGCCACCTCACTTACTCTTGCAAACTACAGGTAGTCCTCGAGTTATAACCTTTCACTGAGTGACCATTCAGAGTTACAACAGGACTGAAAAAAAAGTGACTTATGAGCGGTTTTCTGACTTATGACTGTTTCTGGGATATAAATAAATAAATAAAAATAAGGATGGGGGTCAGTGAAGGAAAGACATGGCTGCCCATTGAAAATTGTAGCTAAAATTAAGAGTTAACTCTACATAGTATAATTAGTCCTTGACTTATGATCACAACTGTGCCCAAAATTTCTGTTTGCTAAGTGAGAAATTTGTTAAGCGAGTTCTGCCTCATTTTATGACTTTTCCTGCCACAGTTGTTAAGTGAATTACTGCAGTTGACAAGTTAGTCGCCCAGTTGTTAAGTGAATTGGGCTTCCCTATTGGACTATTTGTCAGGTCTCAAAAGGAGATCACATGACCCAGGTATCAGCTTTGGAAGCCATATTGAGACCAGATGCTCCCACGCCGCCACATTTTGAGCCTGGGAAAGTAGGAGGGGGAATTCATTGGAGTATATCTTGTTAGACATAACAACATTCTTTTTCTAAGTCAAGGTCATGTTCTTCTGCACATAAGTGAGGGGCAGTCTCACGTTGGGATGGATGGTGATTGGGGCATGTGATGCGATGATGGGTGCAGGGGATGGATTTGTAGTTTTTATTTATTGCAAGGAAGCCCGGAACTTTCAGATTCAGGATTCCCCAGTTATGCCAGTTTACTATCCAAAATAAAAGGAACTTTTGAGAAGATTTCGGAGTTATTGGTCAGAGTGGAGATTTGCTGGATCCCTGACACCAGGGACACTGCGACTGTCATAAACGAGAGTTGGTTGTCAAACATCCGAATGGAAATCTCATGACCACGGGGATGCTGAAATGGTCGTAAGTGTGAGAAATGGTTACTAGTCCCTTTTTTTCAATGTCGTAACTTAGAACGGTGACTAAGTGAACTGTTGTAAATCGAGGACTATGTGTACAGTGGAACCTCAGGTCATAAACGCTTCTGTTCGCGGCCAAATTGAGTGACAACTCAAAATTTGGGGAAATTGTTGTTTCTGGTCGCAAACAGATCTTTTATTTATTTATTTTCAAAATTACGCGTCTCTATTTACATTGTTAACAGTATTGTGTCATCTATATTACATATATTTACATTTATTTCTATACATTACTCCTTATTCCCAATGTCCTATCCACTTGTACCATCTACCCCATACCGCATAGTATTCTGATTCCTCCTTGCCTTTTAGTTCTATTGTTAAGTTTGTCCATCTCGGTACATTCTAATATTTTTTTGTATTAACACCTCTTTGGACAGTATGTTTTCTAATTTCCAACCCTGCGTGAAGACTATCCTTGCTGCTGTTATTATATGCAATATGATGTCTTGGATTTGTTTCCTAAATTTCCCTTTAATTATTCCCAGTAGGAATAGTTTGGGCTTAAATTCTATTTGATGTTCCGCAAACAGATCTTCGGGTGTCGATCAAATACAGCCGTGGCGATTTCCCCTTCCGCGCATGGGCAGAACTGTAGGCACACGCGCAGTCAGTCTCGCTTCTGTTCGCGACCAAATCAGGTTGCGACCAAAGTCTTAGGAACAGATTACAGTTATGACCCGAGGTCCCACTGTGGGATTTCTGAAAAAACCATCACAAAAGTTCTTGATTTTTACAATTCGACCCAAAGCTCTGTCATCTTCCTACCTGCAGATTCTCGATGCAGAACTGGTGCCCGTACATGTCAATGGCCGAGAGGAAGATGGATTCCACCTGATTGTGACGGAGTTCGTAGGAGGGCAGGTGGGAAGCGATCAGCACCTAAGCCGGAAACGAAAAAGCCACAGGTTGTACGAGCAAGAAGACAGTATGGAAGTGCATCATTTCAAAGCTGGGATTCAGGATCAGGCCTGGTTTTAAAGCTACAAGGTGTCACAGAAGGCCCAAGGGAACATATTCAGATGTCACGAGGTGGCTATTGCTGCAAAAATTAGAATTGTACAGGTGGCAGCCCTGTTATGGCTCGCCGGCGGCTAGGGGAACTGGCAGCAGAGTCGGAGAGTGAGGAGGTTGGGGAGGAACATGGGCCACTCCTGCAGGCTGAGGAAGGCTTGGACTGTGTCAGAGGCAGAGGTGGGCCCAGGGCAATCTGGCAGTTATCAACTGCCTTCAGAGTTGTACAGCAACGAGGCAGGGGAGCAGCTGGAGCCAGTCCCCAGCCTGCACATGCGCAGAACTGTCCCCCAAAAAAGAACAATTATGAACTAAGGGTCGACGTGTGGGTAAAGCCACAGGCGGACGGTGAATGAGGAGCAAAAGGGAAGGGGCTTTTTGCAGGAGACAATTTGTACGTTGCAGCAGTGTGAAGATCTGTCTGTACATCTGAGAGATTCTGGGCTGAGTCCTTCCTTGTCAGCACCGCGTTTGAAAATATTTACTTGGCAGCTCTCCAAGCTAGATAAGGTCTGTGCTCCTAATGATACCCTTGAAAGGCTGTTGGCCAGGCCTTTGGCTGAATGTGAAGGCAAGCAATTCACCTTCATTTAATAAAAGGGGTTTTGCTGGGACAAAGAGTCTGCTTAGTGCATTTTGGGGAAGGCTAGATCAGAACAAGCCTAACTTCCCAATCCAAAAGTTGGGCTTTTGAAGAAGCAATAAAGTATTGATGCTTTTGAACTTTAGCATTGGGGAAGAATCCTTGGGTAGGCAGGAAAGAAAACAAAAGGGTTTTCAAACAAATCAACCCATGAATGCAAATAACCAAGCTCAAATTATCCTACCTCAGAGACATTATACAAAGATCCAGGTATCTGCCTCATTTCTTCAGTCTCTAATTACAGGTAGTCCTAGACTTACGACCCTAATCGAATCCCAAATGTTCTGTTGTAAATTTCTGTTGCAACTGTCGTAAATATCAGTCAGCTGCCAGGCATCTGAATTTTGATCTTGGGACCATGTTGGCATGGTCATAAATCACTTTTTTCAGTGCCGTTGTACCTTCAAACGGTCACTAAATGAACTGTCGTAAGTCAAGGACTGACTACATTGGGACTACAAAAAACAAACACCAAAATGCATGTTTCCCTCCTTTTCTTTTTCTTTCCTTCTTTTCTTCCCCGGCTTTCTGATTTCTAGAACAATGGGATATATATATATATTTTTTTTAGAAAAAGGAGCTTCCATCGGCATAGAATTATTGAGAGACAATTAGATGCATCTCTTTCTCCACATCCACCCTATTTTAATTATACAGAAAAATCCCTAGCAGCAGAGAGCTCTCCAGGTATAGAGCTGGCATTTAAATTGGAATGCGAAATGGGGAACTTAAAGAAAGGAGTAGGAAAAAAACCCACAAATTGAGGTTTTATTTGAATCCAGAAAAGAAAGGAAAAATTCAACCGCCCCGGGGACAGCCATTAACAGAGACCGCTGTTTCTTTTTTACACGGTGCATTGGGGTTTTCTTGCCGAAGTCGAAGCAGTATATTTTGTCTTTTGCTCCTGTGATTTGTACTACCTGTGTTTCCCCAAAAATAAGACCCTATCTTATATTATTTTTGCCACACAAAAAAGGCACCAGGTCTTATTTTCAGGGGATGTCGTCCCTCACTGACACACCTCACTTGCGCGCGTCGCTCCCGGCCTCCTTTTCACTGTCAGAGGCCTTCAGGAACTTCTTCTTCTAAGGCTGGCAAGGCTCTGGATCGATCCGGAAAGCCTTGCCGGCCTGCAGAAGAAATGGCCCATCAAGGCAGATGTCCGAGTGTGCGAGGCCTGGCTATAACTGTCCAAAGGTAAGTAGTAGGGCAGCTCCACCCCTCCCCATCCCTACCGTAGCTTAATTTTTACCAGTAGACCCTGGAGTGAGCAGGGTCTTAATTGGGGCTTATTTTGGGGGGTAGGGCTTAAATTGGAAGCACATGTAAAAATCAAGCTAGGACTTACTTTAGGGTAGGTTGTATTTTTGGGGAAACATAGGTATGTCTTTCAGTCCAACCTTGGGGCACACAGGTTGCCAGATGGGCACCAGCAAATAACACTGGGCGAAATAGGACACTGCCCCGGAGAAAAAAGGGGGAAGTTGAGTAATTAAATCTCTTCATGAGATGCTCCTGACCATGAATAGAATAGAATTCTTTATTGGCCAACTGTGATTGGACACACAAGGAATGAGACATTTTTTCATACTGTCCTAGCTTAAGGTCATCAGGCCACCAGGCTCTGGAGCCACAAGCAACCAATGGGAAATTCAGGAGAAGGGATGTGACAAGAGTTGACTTACAACCATTCATTCAAAGGTTTTAAAAAAAGAAAAACACACTTAACTGCTGTCTTGCTTTGCAACAGAAATTTGGGGTGCCATGGTGGCCATAAGTTGAGGACTACCTGTATTCTCATCTGGTAGGTGGGAGTCATGTCAATTTGGGCCAAGTCTAGTGAAGAAGATGGCCTAGTGTTTAGAGTGCAGTACTGTAGGCTACTTCTGCTGACTGACTGCAATTTGGCAGTTCAAATCCCACCAGGCTCCAAGGTCGACTCAGCCTTCCATCTTCCCAAGGTGGGTAAAATGAGGATCCAGATTATTGGGGGCAATACACTGACTCTGTAATCGCTTAGAGAGGACTGTAAAGCACTATAAAGCAGTATATAAGTGCTACTGCTCTTGCTAATTTCAGAAGATCTGTGATAGACGGCTGAGAGCAAATCTCACTCCCACTAACACTGTTGAAGTTACCTAGCTGGGTAATAAAGGGTTTGCAAGAAAATAACCACCAAGGATTCCACATTTGAGTACTATTTTTGTCTTTGAATCTGGAGAGACGCGCTGCCCTAATTTTTAGTATTTCTGATGATGGTAATATCATTTTGGACTCCATAGTTCAACCTTGAGCTACACATATTCTCTTCTATGAACAGCTGATTCAAACACTTTTTTGACTCTGATTCCTGGCTTAACTCTCCGTGCTGACTCCTGGTTAATTCTTTGATTCTGATATGCCAGATGAAAGTTGTATTCTTAAACTTTTAAAAGCATCAGGCTGCCTATCCCTGACTGAAGGGAGAGTGCACCGAAGAATGATCAGGGCAGTTGAGATAAGAGAGCCAACCAAAGAGATAAGATAAGCAGGATAAGCTGACCTAATGTTGCCTTGATATTGCTAGAAGTCGCCCTTATCTAACCCAAAGATACTTTTTCAGGAGGCAACTGAATATTCTTTGTTTTTCCTTGAAGACATTTTGCTTCTCATCCAAGAAGCTTCTTCAGCTCTGACTGGATAGTGGGGAATGGAAGGATTTATATTCCTTGCAGAGAGCTGGTCATTTGCATCCTTTTGGAGAGTTATTGAGGCCATTTGGAGGTTTATCTATGTCCTCGGGGGCAACAGAGTGGTGCAAATGGGTGTGGAGCCTTCTTAGAACTGCTGAAAGGACCGTGTTGTGGAGCTGTGCTTTCTGCAGGATGTTTTTCTCTGCCTTGTGTCCCTTTCCCTGTTGAAGGCAGGCCCCGGCTGTTTGGGATGAGCCTGTGTTGTCTGCATCTCAAACTGAAGCACAAAATGGTTCCTGTAGTCCGCAATTTTTCTGGAAATCCATTCATATTTCCGCCCCATTCGAAGGACATACATCCCAAAGTTCATAGCTAAATGACCAGCTGCCCGCAAGGAATATAAACCCTTCCATTCCTCACCATCCAGTCAGAGCTGGAGAAGCTTCTTGGATGAGAAGTGAAACATCTTCAAAAGGAAAAAACAAAGAAATCCCAGTTGCCTCGTGAGAAAAGCACCCTTGGGACAACCATGACCTGGATGACTGGGAATCTCCACAGACTCTTATCTATCCGTTACCTGGCGGGCTCGTAAGGCCACTCTGGCATTGGTCGTCTTACTCAGCTGGGTCAGCTCCGTCAGAATGTTGATCAGCTCATCGGTCAGTGTTGGATCTCGGCCACACAGCTGATCCTGTCGAGAAAGCAAAGAAATTCTTGATTTACAGGCTCAGCATCCAAGCGAGGCCTACTTTTCAAAATATAGTCTCCGCCACGAATTAAGTATTATAATCTATAACCTATTGATCAGAGGGTGGGTATTCAGCAGGTTCTGACCAGTTCTGGAGAACCGGAAGCGGAAATTTTAAGTAGTTTGGAGAACCGGCCAATCCCACCTCTGATTGACCCTGCCCCCATCTCTTCTCTGCCTCCCGTTGAGTCCCAGCTGATCGGCTGGGTCTCCTTTGGTTGCCCTGCACAGGAGAATGGAGCTGGAAAGCAGGCTAGTGGGGTGGGGAAGGAATGGGGATTTTGTAATATCCTTCCCCTGCCACGTCCATCAAGCCACACCCACCAAGCCACACCCACCAAGCCACACCCATAGAACTGGTAGTAAAAAAAAAATGAATCCCACCACTGCTATTGATACAAAAACCAGAACAGAAAAGTCAAATTTGTGGAAAAATATACTAATTTAAACACCGACCCAAGTTTCTACATATGTATTACAGGTAGGCCTCGACTTGCAACTATTCATTTAGTGACCATTCAATGTTACAACGACACTGAAAAAAGGGACCTATGACCGTTTTTCACATTTATGATTGGTGCAACATCCCTGCGGTCATGTGATCAAAATTGGCAACTGACTCATATTTATGACGGTTGCAGCGTCCCGGGGTCATGTGATCCCATTTTGCGACCTTCTGACTAGTAAAGTCAAAGGGGAAGCCAGGTTCACTTAACAACCGTGTTACTAATTTAACAACTGCTGTGATTTACTTAACAACGGTGGCAAGGAAGGTCATAAAGTGGAGCAAAACTCACTTAACAATGGTCTTGTTTAGCAATGGAAATTTGGGACTCAAGCATGGCCATAAGTCGAGGACTACCTCTAAGTCACTCCAATAGAAGTGACTCCGGATTCAATCCGTAGCAACTCTTCCAATCAGCCTTACAGAAAATGGTTCCTCCTTGAAAGCCCTCAGAAGGACTATAGAGATGGACCACCCCAAAATGGAAAAGCAGTTTAAAACCCCATCCTGGCAAGAAGGATTCACCAACACACTCACACACCCCAAAAACACAAGGCGTGCAGCAGCATTCTGCAGCTTTCAGCCTGCCCCGATCGGCAAAGGCGGTGTGCGAAGGCCTCTGACGTGTTCTTTGACAAGGCCTAACGCCTCTCCAGCACCCCATGTAATTACACACTTGAGTGACCGGACTCTGAAGAAAATTGAAGGCCTGAGCTGCGAACAGCTGCCATTTTTTCTCTCCATCATGCCAGCATGATTACTTGAGAAATGAACAGCCCCAGCTCAGAGCTACTCCAGAATTCTCAGAGGAAATATGGCTCCGTGTTCAAATAATGAGATTCTTAAGGCAAGCGTTACTTACAATCGCATGGCAAGAAAAAAAGAGGAAAGGAAAGGAAAGGAAAGGAAAGGAAAGGAAAGGAAAGGAAAG
>NW_020769354.1:4718759-4732754 GCF_900518735.1 Pseudonaja textilis
AAGGAAAGGAAAGGAAAGGAAAGGAAAGGAAAGGAAAGGAAAGGAAATAGAGAAGAATAAAAAGAAGGGAAAGAAAAAGAAGAGAGGAGATGAGAAGAGAGGAGAAAGCAGGGAAAGGAAATAGAGAAGAACAAAAAGGAATGGAAATGAAAAGAGAAGAAGGAAGAGAAGAGGGGAGGGGAGGGGGAGGGGAAAGCATGGGAATAGATCAGAATAAAAAAGAAGGGAAAGGAAAAAGAGAAGAAGGAAAAGATACAAGAGGAAAGGGGAAAAGAGGAGAGGGAAAGCGAATGAGGGAAAAGGGAAAGAGAGGCGAGGCGAAGAAGACTGGAACAAGGAAAGGGAAGGGAAGGGAAGGGAAGGGAAGGGAAGGGAAGGGAAGAGAAGAGAAGAGAAGAGAAGAGAAGAGAAGAGAAGAGAAGAGAAGAGAAGAGAAGGAAAAAAGGTGAAGAGAGTGTGGGTGTGTATATGTGTATTTGCATGTCTGTGTGTGTGTTTGTGTATAAGAAAGAGAGATCTTCATATTGCACAGATTACTATTTAACTAAGACAACGGTGGCATGTATATCCATCACGTATCAGCTGTTCTAAGAGACTGTGCTTGCCTGCAAGAAGAAAAACAGTGTCGCGTTTAAACTTTTAGCTGGACAAATCAATTTCTTGTGAATGTGCCGCATCTTTAGCAAAATGAAGAAAAAGATGCAGAAAGAAGAAGAGGCTTGGGAACCTCAACTCTACGAATTAGCATAGAATTTGAAAGCGTGACGCAGACTGGGTTGTGATGGATGCCATCCATCCTGGGACTGACTCTCCCACAGGCCGCATAAAAAGGGGCATTTTTCTTCAGCTCAGCTATATTTTAAAACACCGGCGTAGACAAATATTTTTACTCCTCCCGGTCATAGGGAAAGGGGAGAGGCGTGATCTGCTTTTGTCTTTTTAATTGAAAAAAGATGGGATTGGAGATTTGAAGGACCTCAGTGGCCAACTCAAAAGAGTTCTCCCAGAAACTCCAGCCCAATATTTAAATGAGACATCCTGAGGCAAAATAAGAGATTATTATCAGACCTCAAGAATGGCGGGAGGCTGTGGTTGGTGAATTTTACGGGGAAGGCATGAGAAGGTAAAACGAGGACCAAGTCTGGCTATCCAGTTTGAAAAGGTTAATGCTATTAAAACAGCTGCTTAACATGATGCAGTTATAATATGCAGGTGATTTTCTAAACCAGGGGTCTCCAACCTTAGCAACCAAGACTTGTGGACTTCAACTCCTAGAATTCCTCAGCCAGCAAAGCTGTTCAGAAGTCAATAAAGCAAAGCTGGCTGAGGAATTCTGGGAGTTGAAGTCCACCAGTTGCTAAGGTTGGAGACCCCTGCTCTAAACAACTGTTGCTCCATAAGGAAAACAATCCATGTGAAGCCAGATTTCTCCCTTTTTGTATTTTCAAAATGGAGAATTTTGTCTTTCACACCTTAAAAGACAATTACTTTGATATTACTTTGCAGATTATGTTGATCCATGTCCTCCACAGCAGTGTTTTTCAATCTCGGCAACTTTAAGATGGGTGAACTCTAAGTACCAGAATTCCTCAGCCACCAACTTCAAGATGGGGGGACTTCAACTCCCAAAATTCCCCAGGCAGCAACTTCAAGATGCATGGACTTCAACTCCCAGAATTTTGCCTGGGGAATTCTGGGAGTTGAAGTCCATACGTCTTAAAGGTCCGGAAGTTGAGAAACACTGTTCTACAACCAGGGGTAGGATTCTACCAGTTCGCATCTATTCGCTAGAACCGGTTGTTAACATTCTAAGCAGTTCAGAGAACCGATTGTTAGAAGAAATTACTGGCCTAATCCTGTAAGGAAGGCAGGAAGGAAACATTCTGGTGTTGCTTACAGAAACTGCCTCTCCGTTAACCCTTATTACATTCTTGGCAGGACTAGACTTCCTGTCTCTGGAACTTCTCTGGAGTTTTTCCCCCCTCCTTTGCTGGTACTTTGCTTGTGTGGAGTGACCATTCAAAGTTACAATGGCACTGAAAAAAGTGACGTATGACCATCTTTCACACTTACGATTGTTGCAGCATCCCCACAGTCATGAGAGGCCAGGCGAGGAGATGCGTGCCTTGATGTGAGTGACATTGAGTTGGCCACACCCAGCCAATAACATGACCACCAAGCCATGTCCACCCAGTCACATGACCACCAAGCCACGCCCACCACCTAAGCCATGCCCACAGAACCAGTTGTTAAAAATTTTGAATCCCACCCATGCCTACAACCTTGTTATTCCTATTTAGCAGGTGCATAATAACGTGTATAGACATTCTCCTAGGCCCCAAAAGACAGAAACTGTACTAAATTGTTTATGTATAAGAGTATTCTTCAAAGAAATCCATTCCATTCCCCTTTCCAGTGACCACTGATCATATCTGATCCTCACTGTGGCATTTTAGAACAATAATAGTGACAAGAACGCCTTTAGGTGAATTGGGTGGCATACAATTTGACAAATAAGTATATATCACTCCATCACTGGAGGTTTTTAAGCAGTTGGATAGCTATTTGTCTGAAATGATGTAAGATCTCCTGTTTGAGCCATGGGTTGGACTAGAAGGCCTTCAAGGTCCCTTCCAACTCTATAGTTCTGTTATTCTGTTACATAAACATATATAATATACTCCAACTTCCAGAACTCTGGCCAGGGAATTCTGGGAGTTGAAGTCCACCCATATTAAAGCTGTTAAGATTGAGTGCCAAGTGGTAGGTCTGCTCTGGCACCAGCAGTTCCACCCCATGGCTTTAAATCTGAAATCAGTCATTACTACAGATCGATCATACCCCTTTTGTAACTCCTAGGTACGACTCTCGGTTATATTTCAAATGGTTTGCGGAAAAGCGGTAAAGAAACTGTGCCCGAGAGCTTCACTTACAATGAGCATTGTCACGAGGAGGTTCTTCTTGGTCACCTGGGCATGGGAAAAGATGTAGTTGAGCACAGTGTTCATATCGTTTTTGTTCTCCTCTCGAAGAGCAAAGACGCATTTATCATAGTGACCTGAAAGCAGAAGGCCAAACATAACATTTATTAAATAAGAGAGGTTTGACAACAAGAAAGGGTGGCAGGATGGTTAAGATGCTGGCCTTCCCTGGCTGGAATAACCTGGAGGAGTTTTGAGACTCGAGCATCGCATGGCAGGTGAGCACCCATGTACACCTCATCTCCTGCCTACCTGGCAGTTCGGAAGCCTGTCAAATGCGCGTAGATAAATAGGTGCCACTTCGGTGGGGAGGAAACGGCATTCCGCTGGCCACATGACTGCGCATCTTTGGGCAGCACTAGCTGATGACCTTGAAACAGAGAGGAGTGCCATTCCTCAGAGTTAGCAACGACTCCCGGAGTCGTTGAAAGGCCATTGGACTTTCTGGTTTTTCTTTGAAAACTCCTTTATACTCCTGTAAGGAGTATAAATCCTTCCCTTCCCCACCATCCAGTCAGATCTGAAGAAGCTTCTTGGATGAGAAGCGAAATGTCTTCAAGGAAAAACCAAGAAAGTCCAGTTGCCTCTTTAAAAAAAGCACCTTTGGGATGACTGGCGGAGTAAAATCCACAGGGATTTTTTTTCTTTCCTTCCCTCGATTACAAGAAGCTGCACCCTACTTTGAACGTCCTCTAATTGGGGGCATTCCTGATTTGGGACTTTCAACTGCCAGAATTCTCAGCAATGCCCACAATGGATGGGGGAGGCCTGGGAGTTGAGGAATATACCCCCTAAAGCAGTGGCCCCCAACCTTTTTTGTGCCACGGCCCGGTACCGGCATCACAAAATGATCCGCGGCCCGGTACCGGCATCAGCACGCATGACAAGGCATGGCAAGCCGAGCGACCGGCCAACCAGCCGTCCCCCGCTTCTCCCTGCCACCTTCAACTCCTCCTTTGTACCTTTGTCGATGGGCTTCGCTTCGGGACGGTCGCTCGGCTCGCCTTGCCTTGAGTGCTGAAAGAATCCTCGCGCCTTAGTTTTGTTCAAAGCCGCCCCCCCGCTTCAATGAAACTAAGGCGCGAGGATTCCTTCAGGACCCAAACGCTGCTTTCCAACCGGAAAAGCTCACCCGGAAGCACTTTCTCATCGAAACAAGATGGCGGTGCCCAGCAAACCGGTGGTCCGGTAGAAAATCTTCCACGGACCGGTACCGGTACGGGGCACGGTGGTTGGAGACCCCTGCCCTAAAGTACTCCTAGATGGGGAAAGTCTAAGCTAGTCCAAATTAAAATACTTTGGGGTGGTTTTGCTGAAAACCAGCATTTATTTCTAGTTATTGGCAAACCCTTGCCACAATGAACAGATTTACTTAACAACTATAGTGCTCACTTAACCATGGCACTCATACTTACAACCAGATTCATTTAACAACCAATGCAAAAAGGTCATAAAATTGGGCCAGTTACATGACCCACCCATTATATGACTCTTACAACTTCTATCCATAATCGAAAGGTGCCATTATGGACGTAACTCAAGGGCTACCTGTAATCAGATTTCCTTGGTGTTACACACCCGCCAAGGCCATTGATGCAAGGATTGGCTACAAAATTAATTTTTCATCCCCATCGTAACTGCAAAGACTATTTATAGTCTTCTTTCTTTCATTTTTTTACTCTTTGTATATTGGGTTTTTATTTTTTGTAAGCAGAGGGCGGAAGGAAGGAAGGAAGGAAGGAAGGAAGGAAGGAAGGAAGGAAGGAAGGGGAAAAGATGAATGATGGAGAGGGAGGGAGGGAGAGAGGGAGGGAGGGAGGAAGGAAGGAAGGAAGGAAGGAAGGAAGGAAGGAAGGAAGGAAGGAAGGAAGGAAGGAAGGAAGGAAAAAGCTGAATGATGGAAGGGAGGGAGGAAGGAAGGAAAGAAGGAAAAGGAATGACGGGAAGGGAGAGAGGAAACAATGAATGATGGAGATGGAGATGGAGGGAGTGAGGAAGGAAACAATGATGGAGATGGAGGGAGGGAGGAAGGAGGGAAGGAAAAATGATGAATGGTGGAAACAGAGGAAGGGAGGAAGGAGGGAATTAGTATTCATGGTTCGTGTGGACAGTATCAAAGAATTAACCGAAACAGGGTAGATGGGGAGGCAGAGATGGATTCAAGCAAAGCATTTGCAGTGCTCTTTAAGTGCTAATATGGAGAGGGAAGGACTGACCATTCTAACCGCTGTTACCCTGGGTCAAGGGTAATGGGAAATCAGCTCTAAAAGCTGTCCCACTAGACTACGGTTAACCAGCCTGCCTGACACCTCTGGTGAAACTTAACCATCCTTTAGAAAAAGAACAATTTTCGTTGGCAAAGCCTGTTTGGGTTGTTATCTCAGTACAAGGCTGACATCTGGCGGCCGGAATAATTACAGCTTTGTCTTCTTCCCTGTGGTCATATCCCCTCCTCCCAACCACCCTTGTTCGAAAATCCAAATCCTGAAAGGAGATGACCCACCGTGCTGGAACTGAGTTTCCACCCTTAGGTACTGCCGAAGCAAATCCATCACGACTGCCTTCATGTGACCTCGGATGCCGCTTCGGTATCTGTAACAAGAGCCCTCGGATGAAAATACGGAAGCTTTGACGGTCTTTTGACAACAGGGCTGAATTGTAAACACACTTGCAGCAGGATTCGTCCAGGGCAGGGCTGTCGAACTCGATTTCATTGAGGGCCGCATCAGGGTTGACTGTGACCTCGGGGGACCAGGTGGGCATGCTCAGGGTGGGTGTGGCTGGGGTGGGCGTGGCCGGGTTGGGAGCGGCCACCTTGACATCACTCGTGTCAGGGGCACCCATGGTGCCCCCGGTTGAGGCTGGGGGGGATCCATTGTCTCCAGCGGAGGAAGGCTATACCAGGGAGAGCCCCAAACCCTTGTCCTCCAGACTGCTGGTGGCCAAGTGCTAAGGCAGGACTTCCTTTCTTTCCTCCCTACTTTCCTTCCTTCCTTCCTTTTCTTTTTTGCTAGCCCTCTGCCAGTGAAAACGGAGCTCTGGGGGGGGAGCATGTGTGACCCACTTTGGGCTGTATTTTTGACCTGGATAGCCTCCGGCAGCCCTCTGCCAGTGAAAATGGAGCTCTGGGGGGGCTCACATGTGGTCCCCGGCCCCCGTTTTTGGCCTGGACAGCCTCCTGCAGCCCTCTGCCAGTGAAAACAGAGCCCAGGGAGGGTCATAAACTGAGCCCGGGGGGGGGTTGCCCCTCCCAGCTCTGTTTTCGCTGGCAGAGGGTCGCAGGAGGGCATCCAGGCCGAAAACAGGGCCTGAGAGAACAGCGTGCAGCCCTCCCGAGCTCCATTTTCACCAGCAGAAGTACTACGGGCCGATCCTTCACTGTTCCCAGGGCGGCCCTGTGAGCCAGATCTAAGCACCCCTGGATCCGGGCCTTGAGTTTGACACCCCTGTGGTAGACCCATCTGTAGGGCCTTAACTGTACTTATTAAGGCGGGGGGGCGGGTAGAGACTGGATTCGATCACAAAGCAGCCTATCATTTGGCTTCCCCTTTTCAGATTTTGCCCAAGATCACTTCTGAGATCACGCTCACCTTTGAACCAGCTGCACAATACTCTGAGTGTTCATGAAGAAAACCTCGCGCTCCGATTTGCGGTTTAAGGTGGCGGCATGACTGTCAAGGATGTTGGCAATCTACAGGAAGAACGGAAGCAAACTGGGATTGACACCCTCCATGTTTTGGGCTTGACTGAAAAAGTGGGAGGGTGGGATGGACACACAACAGACAGAATCTGACACCTCATATCAAAGCTTAGTCCACGTGGTGCGCGGAGGCGGAAAACGGGGTGGGTGCCGGTGGCAATAGACAATGGCAATCCCTGCAGCCTGAAACAGCTGATCGTTGGGAGGCAAATCCAACCGACAATCAGCTGCTTGTGCTAAATCAGGCTATGCTGAAGCTGAAACAGGCTGTTTGCTGTTTGTTGCAAAGGGGCAAATTGGGGGGATGCAGAGGCAGATTTTTTTTTCCTCCCCAAAAGCTAGGTGCATGTTATAGTTCAAAACATACGATTAATTATTTAAAATAATTAAAAATGTATTTTAATTTTTGCCATTCACATTTCATTCTGTCCCTCTTTTTGCATCCTTTCTGTAATAATTCTCTTCCAATGTTTCTTTGATATTAGTGTTTGACAGTCCAGCGGCGAGTTGTCCTGCACTGAATTGGCCATGGTGAGTTGGCCGCAGTGCGTTGTCCTACCTAGACCCTCCTTCCTCGCCCTCCTCACCATCTCTCACAGTCAAGGATATTAGTCTTCCCTCTAACCTCTTCCTAGTCAGTTTCATCTCAGTTTCAGCCCAGATCACAAAACTTTCCTTACCTGCTGGCTGGGAAACTGGCAGAGGACAGAGGTGATGTTACTTGCATACTGTGCCATTTCTTTTTTGATGGATTTTTCCACGTTGGGCGGGATCCGCCCAGAGACACTGGTCATGATATCTTGGAGCTCCAGTAGAGGCAAGGATGGATCCCGGAGAGTCTTCATTAAGCGTTCAACCCAGTTCTTCACCTGAGTTAGAGGTGGAGTTGAAAGTAAGTCAAGATAACAGGTAAATACGTTTGTTTTCTATAGGCATGTAATGCTGCAGGTAGTTTTTGTCTTATGACCAGTTCTGAGGGAGGGAGGGAGGGAGGGAGGGAGGGAGGGAGGAAGGAAGGAAGGAAGGAAGGAAGGAAGGAAGGAAGGAAGGAAGGGCAGCAGAGGTGGTATTCAGTAGGTTCTGACCACTTCTGGAGAACTGGTAGCGGAAATTTTAAGTAGTTTGGAGAACTGGCAAATACCACCTTTGACTGGCCCCACCCCCATCTATTCTCTGCCTCCCGAGTCCCAGCTTATTGGCTGAGTCTTCTTTTGTTGCCCTGCACAGGAGAACGGAGCTGGAAAGCAGGTTAGTGGGGTAGGGAGGGAATGGGGATTTTGCAGTATCCTTCCCCTGCCATGCCCACCAAGCCACGCCACGCCCACCAAGCCATGCCATGCCCACCAAGCCACGCACATAGAACCGGTAGTAAAAAATAATTGTACCCCACCCCTGAAGGGCAGCATTAACCTAGGGCAGTGTTTCTCAACCTCAAGTAGCTTTCAGATGTACAGACTTCAACTCCCAGAATGCCTCAGTCAGCATGCTGTATTCTGGGAGCTGGAGTCCACACATTTGAAAGCTGCCAAGATTGAGAATTCCTGACCTTGGGTAATGCTCTCCAGATGTGTTAGAACTAAACATGGAAGGTTAATTGGCTGGGAATTCTTTGGAGTTGAAGTTCTAACACATCTGGGGGGTGGATAGAATAGAATAGAATAGAATAGAATAGAATAGAATAGAATAGAATAGAATAGAATAGAAAATATGGAATGGGATGGAATGGGATGGGATGGGATGGAATGGAATGGAATGGAATGGAATGGAATGGAATAGAATAGAATAGAATAGAATAGAATAGAATAGAATAGAATAGAATAGAATAGAATAGAATAGAATAGAATAGAATAGAATTCTTTATTGGCCAATTGTGATTGGACACACAAGGAAGTTGTCTTGGTGCAGATACTCTCAGTATACATAAAAGAAAAGATACATTCATCAAGAGTCAAGAATCATCAGGTACAACACTTAACATAGTCATAGGGTACAATAAGCAATCAAGTCATACTAGGAAACAGGCATTAAGATAGCACTAGCACTTAAGACTTAGATACCACTTCACAGTGCTTTACAGCTCTTTCTGAGCGGTTTTTACAGAGTCAGCCTATGGCCCCCAACAATCCAGGTTCTCATTTTACCGACCTTGGAAGGATGGAAGGCTGAGTCGACCTTGAGCCGGTCAGGATCGAACTGCTAGCAGTGGGCAGAGTTACCTGCAATACTACATTCTAAACACTATGCCACCACGGCTCTTAAACTATGGTTTATGCCACCAAAAGCGGGGAAAGGAAAGCAACGGATATTACTTTGTTGGTGAAAAAGGGATCTGGAAGGCAGAATCCGTTCATCACATTGAGTAGGTTGTCAAAGACATAATGGAAGATCCGGTGAAGCTTCTCACCCCGCAGGGCTGTGCTCTGGATCTGGGGCAGGGTTCCCGTATGGAGCTCAGCCTTAAGGGGACAAGAAAAACACAAGCCAGTCAGCACTGTGAGAGTTATACCCATGCCATCATCTTCTTTATCTCCAAAGGAGAAAGGATCACTTTCTCAGATCTCCTGGGCTGAAGCTTCTTTCTCAGATTCAAATGTCTTTCAAAGTTACTTCAAAAAAGGTACATATGATCCAGATTCAAAGTTCTGATAACTGCCCGCCAACCCCTGGCAATCACATTACTCCCATTTTGGTCATTCAACAACCAGTCCACATTTAAGGCTGTTTGCAAAGTCTTGCGGTCACGTGACTGTGATCGACGATGTTTTTGCCGGAAACTGGCGTTAAGGATTCCAGTTTTCAGCCAAAAATCACCTCAGAGTGAACAGCGGGTTCATTTAACAACCAATGTGTTCACTTAACGAACACAGTGTTCACTTAATGACCACTACCAATATTTAGGTAATCCCCGGGTCACGAGCATTCCCTTAGCGAACGTTTGAAGTTACCCGATAAGCACCTTCTAGTGTTTATGAACAAGTCCCGAAACGAGGAAACTTGCAAGTTCACGGCAGTTGTTCGCTCTTACAAACAACCGCAGAGGCTCTGCCACATTCATCCTGCATTTTGCCAGCCCACCCCTCTGTGTAGGCCTAAATGGAGCTATAGAGGGGCGCACACGGCTGAGAGGGTGGAGAGGAGACAGCTTGCGGGATCTTGGTAGGTTGGAGGGGGAAGCAATTGTGGAGAGCATGAGGCATTTCATTGGGTCGGGGAGGCCTTGGGTGGTCTTACGCAGGTGGTCTGTCCCATCACTAGGACCCCCATGGCCTTCCCCACCCTGAAATACCTCGTGTGCACTTAAAAAGCTACGCGTTCAATTAGCAATGCGTGGGGGAAAGGAGGGAGTGATCTCATTCAAGGTACGAGATTCACTCCCACGAATCCTTGGGTTACGAATGGAATGGGCAGGCTCCATTACATTCATAACTCGAAGAAGACCTGTATTTGTTAAAATCGATCAGTCGCAAGATGACCCATTTAGCAAACCTCGTGACTTACTATAGGTAAGACAACCGCAAGGGAGCTCAAAGTTAAGCAAGACAGTTGTTAAGTCAATCTGGCCTCATTTTACGACCTTGTCAGTAGGTGGGAAAAGGGGATCACATGACCCCGGGGACACCGCAACCGTCATAAATATGACTCAGTTGCCAAGTGTGTGAATTTTGATCATGTGACCATGGGGAATGCCGCAATAAATGTACGAATGAATGTAAGTGTGAAAAATGGTCAAATGTTTTTTTTTCCAGTGCCACTGTAACTTCTAACCATCACTAAACAAATGGTTGTAAGTTGAGGACCACCTACACTATAAATGTGGGCTCAATTATGGTTGTAAGTCGAGGACTACCTGTAGCCCAATCTAAGAAAAACTGAAAAAGTCTCCTTATTAACTATGAGGCAAAACTAGGAGGCCTGAAAAGTATTCTGGTGGGCCACATTGTTATTGTTATTATTATTGTTGTTGTTGTTGTTGTTAGCCACCCATCTTACTATGGGGCTACTCGTGTACATACTACTGTATGAGGTGGCTCCTAAGACTGTGGATCCATTTCTTGGACTCATCTCCTCCATCATGACCAAAAAATTTTGGAGCCAACAAGTAGCCCCTAGCTGACTTTCCCCAATCTCTAAACGCTAACCAAGTTTAAGAGCTGGCTGGTGCTTGGATGGGAGACCACCAGGAGATCACAAAGCTCTAGGTCAGAGTGGAAAAAAATATCCCTTCCCTGACCTCCCAACCCCACCCACCCAGAAGAAGACCAAAGAAAACGAACAGATGTCCCCAGAAGCCAACCCGATTTTTGTTTCTAGCTTAAATCTCTATGTAGAGATAGCCCTTGCTGCTAAGCCTCCAAATTTACCTGTTGAACTCGGCTTGGGTCATCCAGTTGCATTTTAGCAATTATGCAGCCCGGCTCAAGGGCTGCTCCAGGACGTTTCACATAATGGATGCAGCCCGATTCCGCCGCTGTGAGTGTCATCACCATCTTCATCACCTGAAAATAGCAGAAGATCAATATAAACAAGTGACTTCTCGGAGTGTTTGCTTCCCTGTACTCCCTTTGTCCAGCTGCTTTTATAATTCTCTTGTGTTTCCTGTTAACAAATTGCACCGACCAAGCATTATGGTTCATTTAAGCAAGAAGAATACGGATAAATATAGAAAGCTCATTAAAGGGACAGCCATGCTTGGAGCTGGTTGTGTTGTGGCCCGTCGACCGCTGGCCCCTTCGGCAGGCGAGGGGGAGGGGGAGGAGGAGGAGGAGGAGGAGGAGGAAGAAGACAGAGAGAGAGAGAGACAGAGAGAGACAGAGAGAGAGATAGAGACAGAAGGACAGAGAGAGACACAGAGAGAAAGAGAAACACACAGAGAGAGAGAGAGACACAGAGAGAGAGACAGAGAGAGAGACAGAGACAGAGAGACGGAGCCTGGGCCATCCATCAACCCACGGAGAGAGAACAGCCCCCAAGTCTGGAGGTAGCTGATGAGGAAGAGGAGGAACATCTGGATCCAGTGCCTGATGCGCAGATGCACAGAAGGCAGAAGAGAGGAGAGCAGTGGAAATCTATGGGCCGGTCCTGGGGACAGAAGAGCCACTGCTGCTAGCAAAGCCCCACCCTAGCTCTGGGGATAAAAAGCAGGGGGAAGAGCTGAATAGGTGCGGCAGACAACTATTCCTCTTCCTGCCATTTCCTGCCTGGAAATTATCACAATTCTTCTTGGAATCGGCAGCGCCTTCCGAGCATGTGTGTGTGTGCGTGTGTATGTCTGCTCCTCGGAAGCCCATTTTCGCTGGCAGAGCACCAGTGGTGGGATTCATTTTTTTTTACTACCGGTTCTGTGGGCGTGGCTTGGTGGGCGTGGCAGGGAAGGATACTATAAAATCTCCAGTATTTGCCAGTTCCTCGAACTACTCAAAATTTTCACTACCGGTTCTCCAGAACTGGTCAGAACCTGCTGAATCCCACCTCTGCAGAGCGCTCCCTAACATGAGTGACATCGAGCTGGCCTGGCCACGCCCCCTGACTACACACCCCAGGTGTCAAACACAACCTTGATGCGGCCCTGTATGAAATCGAGTTTGATACCCCTGGCCTACCTAAAGTCACCCAGTCAGCTTTCATGGCTAAGGAAGAACTAGAATTCACACATTGTAGTTTGGTGCCTTAACTACTAGATCAAACTGGCTTTTTATCCGCTTACTCCTAATTAGAATCTTGCCAGATTAAAGCTATGTCATCTTCTAACCTAATAGATATACCGCGGGAGACTTTAAGCTAGCCCGCGACTTACCACTACTCATTTAACAATTGTTCAAAGTTAGAACAGGGCTGAAAAAAAGGACTTATGACCAATCCTCACACTTACAGCCATCGTAACATCTCTATGGCCATGTCATCAAAATTCAGGCGCTCGGCAACCAGCATCTATTTACAATGATTGTAGCATCCCGGGGACATGTGATCACCTCTTGTCACCATTCCAAGCTGGTTTTCACCAAGCACAATCAATGGTGGAAGCTAGATTCACTTAACAACGGTGTGATTCAAGTAGGTCATCAAACTGGGCATGACTCACTTAATCACCACCTCATTTAGCAACGGAAATTTCCCGGTCCTAATTGTGGTCATAAGTCGAGGACTACCTGTACCCTGAAATTTTTTCCTCCTTACCCCATCCCGTTCAGGACTGACTGAAGAGTCTCTTGTTCTGGGACTCCTCTCTGGAATCTGCATCCCACCTCCCCTTTCCTTCCTCACACAGAACGCAAGGAAAATATCTGAGATTACAAATCTTGAAAAATATACTAAAATATGCATGCCAGCCGGGGAGAGTTTGATATCAGAAATGGAATACATCAGAAATGTATTAAGTTTGTAATGGGATGATGAATATCTCTCTTTGAACTTTTTTACAGATACTTTTAATCTGTTAAGTCAAGGTGTCTGTGATGAATAAAATAGCTTATAAGTTTGAATGAATATATTTTATTTATTAGGGGTCTTTATCATGCATTTGTGCCTTTGCAAAACACTTTAAATGGGGAAAAAAGAGACAGGAAATCTGAGGGTCTCCTTAATGGATTAAATCCAAATACAAATAGAAGGGTTCTGAAGAAGAAAAAAAACACACACATGTTGTGTTTGTAAGCGTTTGCATTAATAAAAAGTTAATCAATTTCTCAGTATTGTTTTTAATATTTTTGAAGAAAATTGATTCAAACAAAAACATCTATGGAGATTCTCATCATCCAGGTCATCCAGGTCATGGTTGTCCCAAAGGTGCTTTTTCAGGAGGCAACTGGACTTTCTTCGTTTTTCTTTCAACCCATTTTGCTTCTCATACAAGAAGCTGCTTGGGCTCTGACTGGATGGTGGGGAAATGGAAGGAGTTATACTCCTTGCAGACAGCTGGTAATTTGCATCCTTTTTAGAGAGTCCTTGAGGCTGCCTGGAGGTTTATCTGTGTCCTCAGGGTCACTTGAGTGGTGCAAATGGCCTCAAGGACAACTCTCTAAAAGGATGGAAATGACCAATTGTCTACAAAGAATATTAATCCTACCATTCTGCACCATCCAGTCAGAGCTGAGGGGGCTTCTTGGATGAGAAATGAAATGTTTTCAAACAAAAACAAAGAAAGAAAGACAGAGAGAGAGAGAGAGAGAGAGAGAGAAAGGGGGAGGAGAGGGGAAGAGAGGAGAAGGGAAGGGAAGGGAGGAGAGGAAGGGAAGGGAAGGAAAAGGAAAAGGAAAAGGAAAAGGAAAAGGGAAAGGAAAGGAAAGGAAAGGAAAGGAAAGGAAAGGAAAGGAAAGG
>NW_020769354.1:4740491-4763263 GCF_900518735.1 Pseudonaja textilis
TGAAACGTCTGCAATAAAACCACCAAACTAGGTGTCCTCTCCTCCTCTCCTTCTTCTTCTTCTTCTCCTCCTCTTTCCCCTCTCCTCCTCCTCCTCTTCCTCTGCTTCTTCCTTCCTCCTCTTCTTCCTCCTCCATCTCTCCACAAACCCCACTCCCTTCCAGCACTGATGACGTTCCCTAGTTGGGTCATGAAACGTCTGCAAGAAAACCTCCAAGCTCAGAGAGCACCAAAGTGTCCACAGCTGAACCCTGAGCTACAAATATTATCTTCTATCGGTAGAATGGGATCTATTTAGCACATTCCTACAGACGGATAACCCACATTAAAAGGATGCAGTTTTTCTTTTGGGATCTATTCCGTCCCTTTCTGTGCCAGAAGAAGATTACCTGCACTTTCTCTGCAATCAGCCGGTCCAGCCAACCAGTGTCAATGCGGTTGTGCTGAAAGCTTTCTGTTTCAAGCAGCTTAATCAAGTACTCCACAGTGGTTCTGAAGTCGCCTCGAATGGACAATTCTTTCAGAGCAACAACCATATTTCTGGAGATTTTAAAAAGAAAGGCAATCAAATCTGAGAATAAACTGGAGAATATCACCAGACTACCTTTCACTCCTTTTCCATCCTGGAGGCTCTGTCCAGTTCCTGGTCCTGAAAGATCTATAATAGGAGTCTCCAAATTTGGCAACTTTAAGATGTGTGGACTTCTGTTTTATAACTTACCCCAACCTCTCAGGTTTTCCTTATTTTAAATACTTAAACCTTTCAAATTTAAGGGGTCAATGATTGCCTGGGCAAAAAACATGGGTCACAATATAAATTTAGAGGATTGGGGGAAAATGTGGATTGGTAACTATAAATTGACATTGTCAACAGCATTTAAAGAAAATCAGTACAAAATGTTTTGTAGATGGCACCTAGCTCCAGCAAGACTGACTAAAATGTATCCAAATACAAAAGTAGAATGTTGGAAGTGTAAACATAAAGAAGGAACTTTTTTTCCATATGTGGTGGCAATGCCCAGAAGTTAAAAAATATTGGATGACGATACAAAGATGGCTATTAGAAATTACAGATCATAAATTAGAACTCAAACCAGAAATATTTTTACTAGGAATACTTAAGGGAAAATTTAGCAAGGTCATCCGATACATCATTATACATATTATAATAGTGGCGAGACTAGACTTCGCACAGGGATGGAAAAAAGAAAAGATATCATCTGAAGAAGACCTGATATAAAAAATAATGGACTGTACGGAAATGGATAAATTCAAAGCGGAACTAAAAGGCAAAGATGATTCGGACTATTATGCAGTTTGGGATAGGTGGTACAAATGGGTAGAAGATAGAAATAAAAATCGATGTTTAGGTATAAAAGGAGATATATGTATTAATAACAACACGAATGACATTAATGTAAATAAAGATTTGTAATTTTGTTTTTTAAAAAATAAAATAAATAAATTTAAAGACTTGTTGGACTTCAGCTCCCAGAATTCCTCAGCTAATCATGCTTGCTGGGCAATTCTGGGAGTTGAAGTCCACAAGTCTTACGCTGGCTGAGGAATTCTGGGAGTTGAAGTCCACAAGTCTTAGAGTTGCCAAGTTTGGAGACCCCTGGTCTATTATAACAAGATGATTTATTTAAAAACTACTGTAGTACAGATAGTCCTCAACTTATGCTCACAATTGAGCCCAAAACTTACGTTGTTAAGTGAGACAGGTGTAAAGCGAACTTTGTCCCATTTGACGGACCTTCCCTGCCACAGTTATTAAGCAAATCCCTGCAGTTGTTCAGTTAGTAACACAGTTGTTAAGTGAATCTGGCTTCCCTATTGACTTTGTTTGTCAGGTCTCAAAAATTGATCACATGATTCTGGGGACACTTCAGCTGTCATAAGTACAGGTAGTCCTCGACTTACAACAGTTTGCTTAGTGACTATTCAAAGTTACAACGGCACTGAAAAAAGTGACTGAATGACCACTGCAGCACCCCATGGTCACATGGTTTATATTTGGATGACTCACATTTATGACAGGTTGCCGCATCCCGGTGTCACGTGATCCCCTTTCGCAACCTTCTAGAAAGCAAAGTCAATGGGGAAGCCAGATTCACTTAACAACTGTCTTACTAATTTAACAACTGCAGTGATTCACTTAACAGTTGTGACAAGAAAAGTCATAAAATGGGGTAAAATTCACTTAACAAATTTCTCACTTAGCAACATAAATTTTGGGCTCAATTGCAGTCATAAGTTGAGGACTACATGTATGCATCCGGTAGCAAGTGTCTGAATGGGGATGCTGCAACAGTCATAAGTGTGAAAAAGGGTCATAAGTCATTTTTGTCAGTGCTCTTGTAACTTTGATCACTAAATGAATGGTTGTAAGTCAAGGACTACCTGTGTCTACCCTGGTAATAACTGCACTCAGATGACTGCAGGTAAGTGCTTCACTTACAACCACAACCGGAACTGGAATGTCCATTCATAAACAAGGTGGTTGTGAGGTGAATTTTTATGACCTTCTTTTGCCATGGTTGTTCAGTGAATCACTGCATTTGTCCCAGGAATCATGTGGACGTTAAAGCGAATCTGGCTGCCTTCATTGACTTTGCTGATTAGAAGTCATCTGGGAAGGTCACAAATGGCGCTCAGATGACCCTGGGATGCTGCAACCGTCATAGATACATGCCGTAACAGTCATAAGTGCAAGGACCAGTCGTAAGTCAATGCCACTGTAACTCTGAACAGCCACTAAACAAATGGTTGTAAACAGGGATGGGCTGCTGGGACCCCCTAGCTAAGATTCTGTATCATTCAGGGAACCCCCAAATCCCACTTCTGGCTGGCCCCGTCATTCCCACTCCGCCCGTCCCAGGAGTCCCCATGTGGCCCATTTTGGATGCAGGTAAGGGCAGGGCGTGTGTGGAGGCTTGGGGAGGGTGAAAAACGGGCCTTCCAGAAGTTCAAGAAAGCCGGAAATGGGCCCATTTCCAGCCTCCAGAGGGCCTCTGGAGCCCGGGGAAGCTGTTTTCGCCCTCCCGGAGGCTCACAGAAAGCCTCAGGAGCCTGGGGAGGGCAAAAACACTAGGCCACGCCCACCATGGACACTCCCACCCAGCAACCAAGCAGAGAACCCATTGCTAAAAATTTTGAAGCCCACCCCTGGTTTTATGTAAATCAAGGACTAATCTGTAAAAATATAATTCCACACGGGCAACTAAGCCAAAGGAGATCAAACCACCCGATTCTTCTTCTGCGATCAGCAGAGAAATCAAGAGAAGAGGGAAGCATTTCTCCCTGCTCCTTCTTACTTACGAGATGGCTTCTTCACGGTTTTCTCCCCACGAGAAACAGTGGCCGAACTGAGAGTCTGCAAATTCATGAAGGCCTCCTGCGGCAGCCACGCTGAAATAACCCCAGACGTTCTTATTACTGCGAAAGTTCAATTCTTGGACTGTTCCAGAACTGGGTTTAAATCCCTGGAATATACAACGGAACGTTATTTTTTAAACACACACACACACACACACACACACACACACATCTGACTGCATTGGAATTATTCATTTTAAAAGTCATCATTTTTAACAGGGCAAGAGAAACATCCACAGGGAAACATGTTTTTTCAACCTCAGCAGCAACTTTAGGATGTGTGGGCCTTCAACTCTCAGAATCCCACAACCAGCAAGTTTAAGATGTGTGGACTTCGACTCAAGGAAAGACTCCACTTCCTATAGATTTGTATTTTTTTTATAGCCCACTTTCATTATTTTTACAAATAATTCAAGGCGGTTAATTTATAGGCAATACACCTTTGTCTTCTTGTTTTCCTCATAACAACCCTGCAAGGTTGGGCTGAGAGAAGATGATCCCATCTTTATTATCTGTTGTGGCCTGCCAGAAGCTAGCGGAGCTGGCAGCAGACTCAGACAGTGAGGAGGTTGGGGAGAAGCATGGGCCAGTCCTGGAGTCTGGGGAAGGCTCTGATGAGTGCTCTGCATCGGAGGCAGAGACGGGGCCAGGGCCATCCAACAGCGATCAGCTGCCTTCGGAGTCGGAGATCAGTGGGGCAGAAGAACAGCTGGAGCCTGTTCCCAGTTTGCGCATGCACAGAGCTGCCAGGAGAAGGGAACAGTTAATGAACAAGGGTCAACTCAGGAGTAAAGGCTCAGGTGGACGGTGAACGGCCCCTTCCATAGGGAATAAAGAAGAGTGAAAGGGGAGTAGTGTTTGCAGGGGACAATTAGTTCAAATCAATAGGGTGAAGATCTGTTCCTGATTTCTTGCCAAGTAATTGCTGCTACAGCGTGGCGTTTGGAAGATATCAGCCTGGCAACTCTCCAAGCCTGTTTATTGTTGTGAAATCTCATGAAAAACTGTTCGTTGGGACTTTGCTAGAGAGGAATTCCCTTTAACCTAAATAAAAGAGGTTTTATTGGGATGAGGAGTATGCTTCATGATCTTAGGAGGCATAGGTCAGAACATTATCTTTGCAAATAAGTCAGCGTGGCGAGCATAGCCAACACACTTTCTTCCTCCTATTTTCCTCATAACAACAACCCTGTGGGGTGGGGTGGGCTGAGAGAAAAGGACTGTCTCAAAGTCATTCAGCTGGCTTTCATGGCTAAGGCAGGACTTGAACTCACAGCCTTCTGTTTTCCAGCCCAGCGCCTTAATCAGTAGGACAAAATGGCAGAAATATAGGAAGGCTCACCTCATCAGGGTTCTCACTGGTGATACGGGCTGCGATCACGTGACCCCGTGGACAAGGCAAATGGGCCGAGCTGTCAAAGTCAATAGGGGTGTCCCCCCACGGGGAAGTCCCATACATGATCCGGATATCTTTGATCCTGTGAAGAGGAATTCCCATTGCAATCTGGAAAAAAAAAAAAGGAAAATACAGCCTTTGTCATATTTAGGTGCACAAGAGAAAGATCTTCCACTGTCACCACTGAGCATAAGTGTCCCAACATCTGTGTTGCGTTTTTTCTCTCTCTCTCTCTCTCTCCCTCCCTCCCTCTCTCTCATTTTATGACTCTACTTGACCCAGTTCTTAAATTAGCAGTTGCTAAGTTAGTAATACGGTTGTTATAAGTGTATCTGACCACTGTCATAAATATGAGTCAGTTGTCAAGTGTCCAAATTCTGATCACATGACCATGTGAATGCCGCAATGGTCATTAAATATGAAAACCGGTCACAACTAACTTTTTTCGATGCTGTTGTAACTTTGAACAAGTACCAAACGGAAGTGAATGAAGGAAAAATATCTACCTGCCTAAACTCTTTAAATCCGTGTTTCTCAAACTTTGGCGACTTTAAAGTGTGTGGACTTCAACTCCCACAATTCCCCAGGCAGCAAGAGAATTTTAAACCAATCAGACCATCACCAATAGTGATAATTTCCTGATCTATTTTGCGGAGACCTTTTACCACTACATTTAAAAGTTCTAACTTTTTTGAAGGATATATTTTTGGGCCTTTTATTGGTAGAGCCCAGAATGCTTTTGAAGCCAGTCTGAGACAGATTTCCACCCCTTATTTTCAGTCAAAAATAAAGTTTAGTGCTGAAGGAAAGAGAGACGCTTCATTACACGAAGGCTTTTGATCTTCTAGGCCAGGGGTGTCAATCTCAAGGCCTGTGGGCTGGATCTGGTCCATGGGGTGGTTAGATCCAGCCGGAGGGGGCCTAGAAATAACAAAGGACTGGCCCGCGGTCGGCGCTTCTGCTAGAAAAAATGGGCCATGAGGGGGCCATGGGCAGCCCCTGCGCAGCCCATTTTCAGCCTGGACAGCCTCC
The DNA here is from genome assembly GCF_900518735.1 of Pseudonaja textilis. Next base: position 4,746,297 of record NW_020769354.1, read on the forward strand.
TGCAGCACCCTGCTGGTCAAACATGGCGTTTTGGCCAGCAGGGTGCTGCAGGAAGCTTCCCATGCCAAAAATGGGGCACACAAGGGCCGCCCATGCCCCCGCCTGTGACCCATTTTGGCTGGCAGGGTGCTGCAGGAGGGCGTCCATTTTGTCTCCTCCTCTTCTTCCTCCCCCAGGCTGGCCCACAGTGGACAATTATATTGCTGACCTGGCCCTCCAAGAAATCCAGTTTGACACCCCTGTTCTAGGTTGCAACCATTTGTGGACAGCCACTGAAAATCTGGAGATCCCGGGCCACCTCACCTACCTATTGATAAGTGTGTATGAAGGCCAAGAAATAAGAGTCAGAATAGAATACAGATATAGTCCTCCACTTACGAAGTTCACTTGGTGACCATTTGAAATTACAGCAGCACTGAAAGAAGTGACTTACGACCATTTTTCATGCTTACGACCACTGCAGCGTATCCATGGTGATCAAAATTCAGATCCTTGGCGAGTGACTCATATTTATGACGATTGCAGTGTCCCAAGGTCATGTGATCATATTTTGTGACTTTCTGACCAAGCCAAGTCAAAGGGGAAGCCAGATTCACTTAACAACCATGTTACTAATGTAACAACTGCAGTGATTCGCCTAACAACTGTGGCATGAAAGGTCGTAAAATGGGGCAAAACATATGTCTCACTTAGCAGCAGAAATATTGGGCTCAATTGTGGTCATAAATTCGAGGACTACCTGTACGGAACAACTGAAATGGTACAAAGTTGAGAAATGGGCCAGGATTGTATAATGATCTCCTTATTTATTTAACTTCCATTGCAGAATACATTATTCAGATTATATGATGGGAAATGCTAAGTTAAATTGGAATTGTCACTGGCAAATCATTAACTTCAAATATGTTGATGCTGCTACTTCAATAGTTTGTAATAAAGAAGACTTAAGGAAGGGAAGGGAAGGGAAGGAAAGGAAAGGAAAGGAAAGGAAAGGGAAGGGAAGGGAAGGGAAGGGAAGGGAAGGGAAGGGAAGGAAAGGAAAGGAAAGGAAAGGAAAGGAAAGGAAAGGAAAGGAAAGGAAAGGAAAGGAAAGGAAAGGAAAAAGCAAAACAAAGTGAGAGTAAGAGAAAAATAGTTAAAGAAACAAGAAAAATAAGCCACTTCTGATTTACAGTTATAAAGAAACTTAATTATCCTTTCTTCCTCTTGGTATTACAAAAACCCCTTCAGTCCCTTAATTAATCCTTCTTCAAGCGTCAAACCATAAATCTTCATTTTTGTTTTCCATTTTCAGCAAAAAGTCCATAAATGGTTTCCAGACTTTTTTTTTTTTTTAAAGTACAACAGCCGCATTTTCCGAAGAAAGACCTCAGAAACTCATAACCTCTCTACAAAGTCACGTTCACCTCTGTTACACACAGATTGAAATGCCGAGTACCAAAATGTTCCCCTCATCTGAAAACACACCCTTCCTGTTTCAAAACAACCAGGGAGAGGTTTTCCCTAACGTAACACTCCCACTTTCCAAAGGCACAACTTTTCCCTTGCCTTATCAGCACTCTGATCTTGTTCCAAGTCCAGAACGACTCACTTCTTGCGACATTTGAAACAAATCCCTTCCCCCCCCCCCCCCCCCCCCCCCCAAAAAAAAACACCTCTTCCTGCCTGCTCAAGATTTTGGTAGAACTGGTTATTCCAGCTGGAGTCTGCAGATTGGCCCAGGCTTAGTAGCAACTACGGTAGCTGCATCTTTCCCACCAGGTCTTCTCGACTTACCTGGAGTTGAGCGGAAGGCAGGTTGACGTCCGCTACCATTTCTGTACAAGGATGCTCGACCTGCAGCCGAGGGTTTAGCTCCAAAAAGTAAAAACTCCCGTCCTGGCTGTAAAGATATTCCACCGTCCCGGCGCTGACGTAGCCTACCATCTTGGCGAGTTTGACCGCACACTGAAAAAGAGAGAAAGGGCTACTTTCAAAAGACCTATATTGAACCAAAACAACTGTCAACTCATAAAATATTTCTATGGTGTTTTTAGAGTTACCAACAGAAAGGGAGAGGTGAAAGGGGTTTGAAAGAGCAGTGCGGCAGCTTGGAAATCAAAAATGCATTCCATACATGGTTTTTCAAAGATAGTAACTAGGTGACTGAAGTTTCTGCCTCACAAATATCTAACTGTAGAACATGATGGACTCTTGGCTATGGATGTGTCCCATTGGAGAATACGAATTATGATACACTCAGAGGGGTGGGAGAAAACCAGGGTCAAGGGTGACAATGAATTATGTGTCTCAGAGTCAGCTACACCCAGGTCATGCCGGCATGTCAACTCCCAATAAATCCTTTTGAAGTTTTGGAAGTTTGGCTTGAGACTTATGATTTAATTGGGGGTAACTGCCAGCATCCTGACAACAACTTCATGAGGTCATTTGCTTGGGTAGTTTCTGAGTTCGAGAGAACGGGCCCAAGGAACTCAAATCTGGTGACGGGGCTGCTGGGACAATGGAACTCAACGCAACCCAGAATTACCATTCTGCATCCCTGCTTTTTTCAAAGACTGTTCATAAAAGCCGTCTTGTTTCTATCAGCTTTTAAAGCATGGGGCCTCTCTCAGTAGATAGCAGTAGCAGCTGCTATTGCAAACCCACTTTGCAAACCTATCTATGCTCAGAAGCCAAGCAGCATCAGGCCTGGCTAGTGGATGGATGGGAGACCACCCAGAAATCTCTAAGCGATAAACTAGACTGGGGATGTCAAACTCAATTTCATTGAGAGCCGCATGAGGGTTGGGTTTGACCTCGGAGGGCCAGGGTAGGCATGGCTGGGTGAGTGGCTGGGGTGGGCATGGCCAGGGTGGGTGTGGCTGTGGTGAGCTTAACGTCATTCATGTCAGGGGCACCTGTGGTGGCCAAGTGCTAAGGCAGGACTGCCCTCAGAAGTCCTGAGGGAAGGACTTCCCTCACTCATTCTCATTATAATCTTCCTTCCTTCCTTCCTTCCTTCCTTCCTTCCTTCCTTCCTTCCCTTTCCTACCTTCCCTTCTTTTTCCTTCCCTCTTCCCTCAGTGGTCACGATGGCAACTGATTTAACAATATCAGTGATGGCTGGCTGCGGTCCTGAAGCAATTCATCCAAAGTCATTAACTGAGATGTCATGTGATCATAACCTGCAACTTCTTGATGGCTCCCCCAATGAATACAGGTAGCCCTTGACTTACAGCAGTTCATTTAGTGACTGTTCAAAGTTACAACGGCGCTGAAAAGTGACTCATGACTATTTTTCACAGTTACAACCTTTGCAGCATCCCCATGTTCATCTGAATCAAAATTCAGATAACAGATAATCAGAGTTGGAGGGGATCTTATAGGTCATCTAGTCCAACCCCCCGCCCAAGCAGGAGACCCTACACCATTTCTGACAAATGGCAGTCCAATCTCTTCTTGAAAGTCTCAAGTGATGGCGCTCCCACAACTTCCGAAGGCAACTTCTGTTCCATCGGTTGATTGTTCTGTCAGAAAGTTTCTCCTTATTTCCAGGTTAAATCTCTCCTTGATTAGTTTCCACCAATTATTTCTTTTCTGGCCTTCGGGTGCTTTAGAAAATAGCTTGACCCCTTCTTCCTTGTGGCAGCCCTCAAATATTGGAAGACCACTATCATGTCTTCCCTGGTCCTTCTCTTTACTAGACTAGCCAAGCCCAGTTCCTGCAACCGTTCTTCAGATGCTTGGCAACTGGTTCATACTTATGACCATCGCAGCATCCCGGGGTCATGTGATCACTTTCTGCAACCTTCTGACAAGCAAAGGCAAGGGGGAAGCCAGGTTCACTTAATGACCATGTGACTAACTTATCAACCGTAGTGATTAATTTAACAACCGTGGCAAGAAATGTCGTCAAATGGGGCAAAAGACACTTAACAAATGTCTCTCACTTAACAACATAAATTTTGGGCTCCATTGTGGTCATAAGTCGAGGACTACCTGTATGTCAGAAGCCAGTTATGAAGGTCACAAATGGCAATCGCGTGACCATAGGACACAACAACCATCACAAATGTGGGCACACATTTAACCTGTGAGGACTTCAACTTCTGGATTTCCCCAACCAGCATGCTAGTTGGGGAATTCTGGGACTTGAAGTCCACACATCTTAAAGCCACCAAGGTTGAGAAATTCTATTCTATATTGAATACGAGGCCATTTGATTTGATTGCTTATTGTACCCTATGACTATTATTAAGTGTTGTACCTGATGATTCTTGACGAATGTATCTTTTCTTTTATAGACACTGAGAGCATTTGCACCAAGACAAATTCCTTGTGTGTCCAATCACATTTGGCCAATAAAGAATTCTGTTCTGTTCTACTCTGTTCTGTTCTATTCTATTGTTTATTCATGCAAACTTCTCTAAGTACCTAAAACACAGTCTTTATAAAATTAGGGAGCTACTCAAGATTCATTCCGGACTGAAGATTAGTTGTGTTCTTTGCACACATTTAATCAGGTTACTGAGTTAATCCATTTTTGGTGCAATATTCTGAACCTTAAATGAACCTAGAGGCTTAACCTATATAACAGACTAAGTTACTCCCACTCACAAAAACAAAGTAAGACATATGCAGAACCAACTCAGCATGTTGTATATTCAGCCTCTGCCAAATATTTCCCTGACCTAGTTAAATGTGCTGGGTGATTGCAGTATTCTGAGTTTCTCAAAATCCTCTTCGTTTTGTTCCATCGTATTTCAAAGATGCTCAACTGAGCATCAAATAGGCAACGTGTGGTGTACGTAGGCACACCATTCACATACATACCCCTCTAAGTTTCATTTATACAATACAGGTAGTCCTCAATTTATGGCCACAGTGGAACCCCAAATTTCTGTTGCTAAGTGAGACAGTTGATAAGTGAGTTGTGTCCCATTTTATGACCTTTTTCACCACTTCACTTTCATTGAATGAACCACTGCAGTTGTTAATAATATGGTTGTTAAGTGAATCTGCTTCTCCATTGAGTTGGCTTCTCAGAAGGTCGTGAAAGGGGATCACATGACCTTGGGACACTGCAACTGTCATAAGTATGGGTCAGTTGCCAAGTTTCTGAATTTTGATCATGTGACCATGGGGGAATGCTGCAGTGGTCATAAGTATGAAAAACGGAATGTAGTGGAAAATAGAAATAGAAATAGAAATAGAAATAGAAATAGAAATAGAAATAGATATAGAAATAGAAATAGAGGAGAGGAGAGGAGAAGAGAAGAGACGGGAAGAGAAGGGAAGAGAAGAGGAGAGAAGAGAAGAGAAGAGAAGAGCAGAGCAGAGCAGAGCAGAGCAGAGCAGAGCACAGAATAGAAAATATTGAATGGAATGGACTAGAATAGCAGAGCAGAGCAGAGCAGAGCACAGCACAGCACAGCACAGAATAGAAAATATCGAATGGAATGGAATGGAATGGAATGGAATGGAATGGAATGGAATGGAATAGAATAGAATAGAATAGAATAGAATAGAATAGAATAGAATAGAATAGAATAGAATAGAATAGAATAGAAAACATCGAATGGACTGGAATATAATATTTATTGGGAATGGAATAGAACAGAACAGAACAGAATAGAACAGAACAGACTAGAAAATATCGAATGGAATGGAATAAGAATAGTATAGAATAGAGTAGAGTAGAGTAGAGTAGAGTAGAGTAGAGTAGAGTAGAATAGACTAGACTAGACTAGACTAGACTAGACTAGAATAGAATAGAATAGAAAATATCAAATGGAATGGAATGGAATAAGAATAGTATAGAGTAGAGTAGAGTAGAGTAGAGTAGAGTAGAGTAGAGTAGAACAGAATAGAATAGAATCCTTTATTGGCCAAGTGTGATTGGACACACAAGGAATTGTCTTCGGTGCATAAGCTCTCAGTGTAGATAAAAGCTATAAATCAGGGGTCCCCAACCACCGGGCCATGGACCAGTACCAGTCCATGGAACATTTCCTACCGGGCTGCCGGTTTGCTGGGCGCCGCCATCTTGTTTGACAAGAAAGTGCTTCCGGGTGAGCTTTTCCGGTTGGAAAGCGGCATTTGGGTGCTGAAAGAATCCTTGCGCCTTAGTTTCATCGAAGGGGGGGGAAGCTTCGAACGAAACTAAGGCGCGAGGATTCTTTCAGCACCCAAGGCAAGGTGAGCCAAGCGACCGTCCCGAAGCAAAGCCCATCGACAAAGGTACAAAGGAGGAGCTGAAGGTGGCAGGAAGAAGCGGGGGACGGCTGGCTGGCCGGTCGCTCAGCTCGCCTTGCCTTGCCATGCGTGCTGGTACCGGGCCACGGATCATTTTGTGATGCCGGTACCGGGCCGTGGCACAAAAAAGGTTGGGGGCCACTGCTATAAATGATAAATCATCATCATCATCATCAAAATACATCATAATCATCATAAACAAACTGTTGTAGGTTGAGGACTACCTGGAACAACAACTCTTCCGTCACAAATGTGAGGAGTGAGCTACAGTTCTCCCCTCTCAAAGGCAGCATTCCCACCTACCTGTTCCATATGTTCAAAGACAGCCAACGTTGCAATAGATGCTGGAGCTTCCTCAATAATTTTTTGATGCCGGCGCTGCACGGAACAGTCTCGGCCAAAGAGGGAGATGGCGTTGCCGTACTGGTCCGCAAGGATCTGGACCTCAAGGTGGCGGGATTGCTTAGCCAGTCTCATCACGAAGATCGGTGAGCCGGGCACCTCAGCTTGTACCTAAGAGTCACACACAAGCAGGCAGTGACCGAGCAATCGGATTTTGAGCCGAGGTTCAAAATGCCATGTTCCAAAGCCCCAAAGGTGCTTTTTCAAACGGCAACTGAACTTCCTTTGTTTTTCCTTGAAGACGTTTCACTTCATATCCAAGAAGCTTCTTCAGTTCTGACTGAAGGGTGGAGGATGGAAGGATTTGTATTACTTGCAGTCATCTGGTCGTTACCACTCTTTCTGAGAGTTGTTTTGAGACCACTTGTGCCCTCAGAGTCATCTGATTAGTGCAAACGGGTGTGGAGCCTTCTTGGAACGGCCGAAAGGACTATGTTGTAAACAGAAGATAGGTGGTATCGCATTCCCCCCCCCCCCCCCCGTTGGGGGAGAGCTGCTCAATTTTAACATAGATAGCCTCTTTGACCATTCTTTCAAACCAGCGGTCCTCTCTGTCCAGAATGTGAACTTTGCTGTCTTCAAAAGAATGGTACTTGTCTTTCAAACGCAGATGGACTTCTGAATCTTGTCCTGATGGGTTTGTTCTCCTATGTTGTGCCACGCATTTGTGAAGTGGATGTTTGGTTTCTCCAATCTACAGAACTGCATGTCTTCACTGCATTGTACTGCACACCTCGCATTGCTCAGTTTGTGTCTGGGTGTTGCATCCTTTGAAAGACCCAGATAAACCTCCAAATGACCTCAACAATGTTCTTCCTTCCATTCTCCACCTATCATTCAGAATTGAGGAAACTTCTTGGATGAGAGGAGAAAGGTCTTCAAGGAAAAACCAAGAAAGTCCAGTTTCCTTTTTGAAAAAAAACAAAACACCTTTGGGGCAACCATGACCTGGATGACTGAGAATCTCCACAGACATTAAGAAAAAGCATTTTTTTCCCCCCAGATCGTTAGTTCACCAAGCGTAGTGGGAGGAAGGAATGGCCTTGAGGAACAAAAAGAAGAGATTACCCAGAAAATGATCAGATAAAAGAAACTTGAGTCTGGAACAGAATGTAACCCAAGAAAATATCTCAGGCAAGAGCTTTCCTAGCTCTCACAAAGATTAAGTGGAGAAAAGGAAGCACATTCTGAGTTGCAAGATTAAAGTCTTGTTCATTCGAGGTAAAGCAGAGTAGAAACCAAAGACCAATATTACTTTTATTATAAAAGTATAGTAATAGAACCCTGCAAATCTTCCATTGTGCTTTCTCCCTCCTTCTCTTTGTTTTCATGAGAACTAGGGAAGGTTCCCAGAATTCCCCACACTTTCACAATTACCCAGCTAGTTCACATACAGATGTATGGCCCTCAACTCCCAGAATTCCCTGCTAGTATGCTTTAAGCTGTGTGGACTTCAATTCCCAGAATTCCCCAGCCAGGATACTTTAAGAAGTGCAGATGTCAACTCCTAGAACTCCACAGCTAGCATACTTTAAGGAGCGTGGACTTCATCTCCCAGAATTCCCCAGCCAGCAGGCTTTGAGTTGTGCAAACCCCAGTTTCCAGAATTCCCCAGCCAGCACGCTTTAATGTGTGTGGACTTCAATTCCCCAGTCAGCATGATGGCTGGGGAATTCTGGGACTTCCACACATCTTACAATAGATACACAATAGATACAAACTCAACGTTAACTGCACCAAATGTGATTGCAGGAAATATGACTTCAGCAACAGAGTGGTCAATGTCTGGAAGACTCTACCTGACTCTGGTTTCTTCCCCAAACCCCAAAAACTTTAACCTTATAATCTCTACTATTGACCTCACCTCTTTCCTAAGAGGTCTGTAGGGGGCGTGCATAAGTGCACCAACGTGCCTACCCTCCCTGTCCTATTGTTTCTTTTATTTTTCTTATATGTATCCATTTCATGTGTTTATAACTACGTATATACTTATACCTATTATGTCGTAAGCGATTGACAAACCAAATAAATCAAATCAAATCAAATCTTAAAATAGCCAAGATCAAGTAGCACTGGGCTAGGAGCTGACAATACTCAACAGATCAGGGGTGGAATGGTACCTATGGCCCTTTTATGACTTGTGGACTTCAACTCCCAGAATTCCTGAGTCAGCATGGCTGGCTGGCTCAGGAATTCTGGGAGTTGAAGTCCACAAGTCATAAAGGGGCCACCATTCCCCACCTCTGCAATAGAACCACTGAATGGACTTTTTCAAGCAACCATATTGACTTTTTCAAGCAAGCAATCATTGGGGGTGGGGTGAGTTCTAAGTTCTGGAATTTCAAGACATTTTACCAGACCCCAGAAACATGCCCTGGAAGAAACCTACCTGTCTAAAAAGGTTGGGAAAATCATCAGCATTGTTTACTTTCCGGATTCCTTTGCCTCCTCCTCCCTCAGAGGCTTTGATCATGACCGGATAACCAATAGCTTCGGCAGCCTGAATGCAAGGAAAGCCATCAATGAATGAGATTTATTACAGGTAGATAACAATTGTCCTTAAGTTTCTGGGCAGGTAGAAGAAGAAAAAAAGAGCCCCACCCCCATCACACTTCCAAAATTTAGCAAGGCCAACTAAGCGGCACTTAAAATTTAAGGGTCTTCTATCTTTAATCTTTAATCGACTTCTCCATTCAAGAGTGATGTGCTGTCAGGGTTCCAACGATTGCCCTAATTAAATCATGAGCCTCCAGCCAAGCTTCAAAAGAATTCAAAAGATTTATTAGGAGCAACAGGTCCGGAACTAACCCGTATGAAGCCAACTCTGAGACACGTAATTTACTATCAGATAACAGATAATCAGAGTTGGAAGGGACCCTATAGGTCATCTAGTCCAACCCCCTGCCCAAGCGGGAGACCCTACACCATTTCTGACAAATGGCAGTCCAATCTCTTCTTGAAAGTCTCAAGTGATGGCGCTCCCACAACTTCCGAGGGCAACTTCTGTTCCATTGGTTGATTGTTCTCACTGTCAGAAAGTTTCTCCTTGTTTCCAGGTTAAATCTCTCCTTGTTCAGTTTCCATCCATTATTCCTTCTCTGGCCTACAGGCACTTTAGAAAAGAGCCTGACCCCTTCCTCTCAGGGGCAGCCCCTCAAATATTGGAAGACTGCTCTCCTGTCTCCCCTGGTCCTTCTCTTCCCTAGACTAGCCATGCCCAGTTCCTGCAACCGTTTATCATATGTTTTAGTCTCCAGTCCCCTAATCATCCTGGTTGCTCTTCTCTGTACTTTTTCTAGAGTCTCAACATCTCTTTTATAACGTAGTGATCACCCATGATTCTGTTTCCCCAACCCCAACCCCCCCCCGGGTGTGTCATATATCAGAATCTCCCATTTTCCGGGCTGGGTGTCCTCAATCCTGCTCTCCAATGGAAGATTTTGGGGGGCAGAAGATCCAGTAGCCTAGGCTACAATCTCCACAAGAGAAGCCTAGGAAGATGCTTCTGGCCTTCATCTGCCGCACTGCTCCGTCAGGCCTTTCCTCCCACTCCTTCTAATGTCAACTCGGAAACAGGCAAAGGAATGATTTACGAGTTGACAGGTCCATTCAGGGGGGCAGGGAGGTGGCTCTTGGATTCGTGGCTCCTGTTTGAAGGGAAGGGGACACCTGTGGCCGAGCACACCTTTGTGCACCTGCCCCTTCCTGAATCCTTCAAGGCAATCACTTTGTCGTCTCATGACTTGACTACTGCCTTGCAAGCTACATGGGACTGCCCTTGAAGACTGCTCAAGACTACTCTTCGTGAACAGTGGTTAGAGTGCAGTACTGCAGGGTTACTTCTGCTGACTGTCGGCTGCCTGCAATTTGGCAGTTCGAATCCCACCAGGGTCAAGGTTGACTCAGCCTCCCATCCCTCCAAGGTGGACAAAATGAGGGCGCAGATTGTTGAGGGCAGCAGGATTTGCAGCCCTTAGAGAGGGCTGCAAAGCACTGTAAAGCAGTATATAAGTCTAAGTGCTATTGAAGGCTAATTCTGTCCATTACTAGCAGTTTGATTCTCACCAGGCTCAAGGTTGACTCAGCCTTCCATCCTTCTGAGGTGGGTAAAAGGCGGACCCAGATTGTTGGGGGCAAGAGGCTGACTCTGTAAACCGCTTAGAGAGGACTGGAAAGCACTGTGAGGCGGTATATAAGTCCAAGTGCTATTGCTAAGTGCTACTCGGAAGCTTCAACTGATCCAGAATATAGTAGCCTGGTTAGCGGTAGGCTGGCCTCAGTATATCTTTGTGATATTTCTTACTTCACAAGCTGCACTGGTTACCAGCACAGGTATTCCTCAACTTACAACAGTTCACTTAGCAACTGTCTGAAGATACAACGGCAGTGACAAAAGTGACTTATGGCCATTTTTCACACTTAATGACCGTTGCAGCATCCTCACGGTCACGTAATTTTACATTCGGATGCTTGACAACTGACTCACCTTTATGACAGTTGCAGTGTCCCGGGGTCACATGATGGCCTTTTGTGACCTTCTGACAGGCAAAATCAATGGGGGAGGCAGATTCACTTAACAACCGGGTTACTAATTGAACAACAGCAGTGATTCATGGGGCAAGGAAAAGTCCTAAAATGGGGCAAACCTCACTTAACAAATTTCTCATTTAGCAACAAAAATTGTGGGCTCAGTTGTGGTCGTAAGTTGAGGACTACCTGCATACCTCTGCTACAATTCAAGGTGTTGGCTATTACCTATTCAGATAATCCACACTTCTTCAAACTCCCAAGGCTGAGAAACAGTGGCCTAATAAACACACAAATGCATCTGTGTCTAGCACTAAGCTGCGAAACTTGAGACACAGAGGTAGGAGGCTGTACTCATATGCTGAAAGCTCAAGCTCTATGGATAAGGTAAGTCTGGTAGCTGTGCTTACCTGCAACCCATGATCCACATCCGTCACACAGCCCTTCTCGTATAGTTCCTGGGGAACGTTCAAGATCCGCTTTTGAAAGTCGTTTTCTTGCCAATCTACTTGGAGACCTGAAAACCAGAAGATTTGTGATGATCCACACACAAACGTGTGTTCCAAATTTAATTCATTTTCCATTGAACTCAAAGGAACATTTGAGGGGGCCCTTGGTGTTCTCTGCGTTTGGTTGTTTTCTTGCAGAAGTTTCATTACCCTAACTAGTAAGATCAGTGCTAGTGAGGAGTGGGGTTTGCTTTCTTTTTTCTATTCAATTGATTGCCCTGTAAGTGTTGGTGGAGTTGGTCTTAGAGGCTATTTGGTTGAGCCGTTTACTGTTGGTTAGTTTGGCAGTTCCTTGGTTGGGTTATTGTTTACTTGATGGTTGGCCTGAGGTTAACCTTGCAAGTTAATCTATGATCATCGGGGTGCTGCTTGCTTGGTAGGGAAATGGGGAAGTAACAGTAAAGACCCAAACAAGCTGCTAGAAGATAAACTGGATATGTCTAGTCTAATGAAAAGAAGGACTAAGGGAGACATGATAGCAGTATTCCAGGATCTCAGGGGCTGCCACAAAGAAGAGGGAGTGTCAGATCCGTGTGTCTGTCATTTCTTCAGTGGAAGAAGAAAAGCGGGGGCGGGGAGGCTGATAAAGAAATCCTTTCTTGATGTAACCTGGATATATTTAATCTTATATCGAATTTGTATAACCCACACATGATACAATGGAGGGAAGAAAAGCCAAAATGCCAGAACCTATCGCCTCTGAGAGGCACAGCCAGGAGATGAGGAGATCATAAAAATTCCACAGTGAGATGTGTCCAGGGAATCTCTGGAAAAGTTCGTTCTAAAAGGGGTTGGGGGGAAAAATTAGGTATGCCCTGGGAAACTGTGAAAAAGTTCCTTACAAAAGGGGTGGGGAGGAATTAACATAGTGGCTTTTGTTTCACTAAATACGCATCGAGATAAGAGGAGGGGTTCTAAACTCCCTTATGTATCCCTGTATGCCTGAGAGACCATAGGCTTTGAACTCCTACATGAATTGTCTCATCTCGATAAAGGATTCCTTTTGATACGTTTTCAGGAATTCATTCTAATTGGGTGAATGAGAAAAGTTCTGTAGCCTGACAGGGAGTCAAGCTATTCTCCAAAGCCCCTGAAGGCAAGACAAGAAGCAAGGGAAGGAAACTCATCAAGGAGAGAAGCAACCTGGAAATGAGGAGAAAATTCCTGAGAGTGAGAACAATTAACCAGTGGAACAACTTGCCACCAGAAGTTGTGAGTTCTCCAACACTGGAAGTTTTTAAAAAGATGTTGGATAGCCATTTGTCTGTAGTGGTTTAGGGTTTCCTGCCTAGGCAGGGGGTTGGACTAGAAGACCTCCAAGGTCCCTTCCAAGTCTGTTATTCTATTCTAAACTGAGAGTAAATCCCACATTACATGATATTACCTAGTCCGGCAATAAAATGTCTGCAAGAAAACAACCAAGCTCAGAGAGCACCAAGGACCCCCTCATTTCAACCCTGAGCTACAAATATTCTTCTTTAAAGGAACATTTCCTAAGTGGTTTTTCTTTTGAGTAATGACACACAAACCCATTACCCAATCACAGCTAGGACATTTAAATTGATAACATTTTTTATCTACATTGGGTAAAAAGGACTTTCTGATCAGCTATTTGGGTAAGGAAGGAAAAGGGTTGGGAAGGACCATCCTGACTGAATTGGCAATACAGGTAGTCTTCAATTTACAACTGTTTGTTTAGTGACCGTTCAAAGTTATAAAGGAGCTGCGGTGGTTAGAGTGCAGTACTGCAGGCTACTTCTGCTGACTGCTGGCTGACTGCAATTTTTGCAATTCAAATCTCACCAGGCTCAAGGTTGACTCAGCCTTCCATCCTTCCGAGGTGGCTAAAATGAGAATCCAAAATTGTTGGGGGCAATATGGTTGACTCTATAAACAGCTTAGAGAGGGCTGTAAAGCACTATAAAGTGGTATATAAGTACATTCTAACTATTGCAGTCTAACTGCTAGGAATTTGATCCTGACTGGCTCAAGGTTGACTCAGCCTTCCATCCTTCCTAGGTCGGTAAAATGAGGATCCAAAATTGAGGATCCAAAAGATGCTGACTGTATAAACCGCTTAGAGCTGGCTGTAAAGCACTGTAAAGGGGTATATAAGTTTAACTGCTATGGCTATTGCTATGTCACTGAACAAAGTGACCTATGACCATTTTTCACACTTACGACCATTGCAGGGATTCCCCATGGTCATGTAATCAAAATCCAGGCAACCAACTAACGTTTATGACAGTTGCAATATCCCAAGGTCATGTGACGCCCTTTTGCGACCTTCTACTGAGCAAAGTCAATGGGAAAGCCAGATTCATTTAACAACTGTGTTACTCATTTAACAACTGCAATCTTTCACTGAATCACTATGACAAGAAAGGTCGTGCAATGGGGCAAAACTCACTTAACAAAACGTTTCGCTTAGTAACAGACATTTTGGGCTCAATGGTGGCCGTTAGGTCGAGGACTACCTGCATTTAAAAAGGGACAGAGGAGCCCGAAGCTAAATACTCCATTTCAAGTTGCAGGAAAATTCTCTCCTTAGCCAGTCAATGCAATTCACTCCAGATAGCGACAAAATCGGAAGTGATCCTGCCCTTCGTCGTCCAGAAAGAACTTTCTCCCCCCAGCCTCCTCCAAACCATTTCTAAATGCTATTGCATGCCAGGAAGGGGTTGCAATGAACCTCCTCACCCTGTTCAATTCTTTCCTAATGAGTTGCAAAATCAGGTCTCCAGATTTCAAAAGCCACCGCCTGACATGAGTTCATATCTGGATATAAATTTCATCACCAGCATTTGAACTTTATGGAGTTATTTGTCTGGCTGTGAGTCAAAACTAATTTATGTATTTTTTTAAAAAAGAAAAGAAAGCGCAGGGGAAAATGGGTTACATTCACGGTTGGAGAATTTTCTCTCCAGGCAGAAAAAGAGCCAACTCTTCATATCCCAGAAGTCTAGAATGAACCAAAATCCATACCGCCGAATCCTGTTGCCTTGAATGGAAGCGATTTCTAAGGGCTACCATCCAGCCAAATTGAGCCGATCTTGAAACATTAAGCAGGATCAAATCTTGATAGAAGAGAATATTTGTAGCTCAGGATGGGGTCCTTGGTGCTCTCTGAGCTTGGTGGTTTCCTTGCAGACATTTCATTACCAAACTAGGTAACATCATCAGTGCTACAAGGGAGTGAGGTTTGCTCTCAGCAGCACGCCTCAGATCTCCTGACATTGCAAAGCTTCTTTTTCTAGGCTTGGGCTAGATTTCCAGAAATGACTCTCACCTTCCTGATGAGAATATACCATACCCAACTAAAGATTGTCCATGGGATAACAGAATTGGAACGGACCTTGGAAGTTTTCTAGTCCAACCCCTGCTCAAACAGGAAGCCCTATGCCCGTGATGGCAAACTTATGGCCGGCAAGTGAGCCGCAGGCAAACTTACCTCACTGCGCATGCGTGCGCCTCACAGCTGATTTGCAGCCGGTGTGAGGCCTTTTTCGGCCTCCCAGAGGCTTGAAATAAGCCTTTGCAGGCTTTGCAGGATGAATAATAGGCCCGTGCGGTCACTTCCGGTTTTACAGGAAGAGACGAAACGGGACTATTATTCATCCTGCAAAGCCTGCAGAGGCTTTTTTCAAGCTTCTGGGAGGCCAAAAATCAGCTGTGAGGCGCAGTGTGGGTAAGGGGGGAGCAGCGGCAGGGAGGGGCGGCCGGGGGAATTGCACGCGTATGCGCAGGGAGTGTGGGGGGCATGCATTGCCTTCTGGGTGCTGGCATGTGACCATGCGCGCGCAAGCGCACACACAGTTTTGGCCACAGGACCCCCCCAAAAGTTAGCCACCACTGCCCTATACCATTTCAGACAAATGGTTCTCTAATCTCGCCTTAAAAACCTTTCAAATTAAGAGATTACGATATCATATATAGCACTGTTGCAATTATTATTTGATTGTTTAATATTTGTATCCCTATAATTGCCGTTTTCTATCGTCTTTCTTTTGTTAAACTAAAACAAGCATGTGTTTTGTTATATAATTTTACAGGTAGTCCTCAACTTACAACAGTTTGTTTGATGACCATTCAAAGTTACAATGGCATTGAAAAAATGTGACTTATGACTGTTTTTCACAGATACAACTTTTGCAGCATTCCCATGATCATGTGATTAAAATTCAGATGGTTGGCATCTGGTTCATATTCATATGACCGTTGCTGTGTCCTGAGTTCAGATGATCACCTTTGAGGCCTTCTCTGAAGCAAAATCGATGGGGAAGCCAGATTCTCTTAACAACTGGGTTACTAACTTATCAACTGCAACTATTAACAACTGTAGCAAGAAAGGTCGTAAAATGAGGAAAAACTCACTTAACAACTGAAATTTTGGGCTCAGTTGTGGTTGTAAGTTGAGGACTACCTGTATCTATGGAAGGGAGCTGGAATTAATCCTTTTTTAGTTTTGGAGTTTGGGGTTTTTTTAATCACTTTCTAAATTTTCCTCGTCCCCTTCCCTCTAGCACTGATGATGTTACCTAGTTCGGTAATGAAACATTTGCTAGAAAACCACCAAGCTAAGAAAGGACCAAAAAATTTCCCAGGGTCAAATCTGCTTATTATCCCGTATCATTTCTCAGGGTTTATTTTCAACATATGAAGGAATTTGGTCCATAGCCCCATGACCTTGAACACAGTCTTACCACTGCCACTCCACGGAAGGGTAGGGATACCCGCAGTTTGTGCCACTATAGAAGAGGCGATTTTATCTCCTAATGCCCACATCGCTTGGCTTGGAGGACCTAGAAAAAATAAAAAATAAAATAAAGGTTCAGCAGCAAGATCAAAATTGTTCTTCTCATTGACTAGCGTTGATTTTACTGAACGCCGCACTGCTTATCATGTCCACTTCAACTGTGTTAATTGCTTTCCTAGACATTCCGCCTACAGCCACCGTTTTGGGGACAGTCGTTTATTCCTCATTTTGTTCTATTTCTTCAGGATGTTCTTCTCAAGCGGCCTCCTTTTCTTTTTTTCTTGTTCAATATTCTTGTGCTTTTCAGAGAACATCAGAATGCAATTATCAGAAGAGCCATTCTATCCCTAACACTACCTTTTCTTCTGGCAGGACCCCATGAGATCGCGCACAATAATAAACTAATTGGATCAGGGGTGGGATGCAAATATTTTTACTACCAGTTCTGTGGGGTGTGGCTAGGTGGGCTTGGCCATGTGCCTGGGTGGGCGTTTCTTCTTCTTCTTCTTCTTCTTCTTCTTCTTCTTCTTCTTCTTCTT
>NW_020769354.1:4763273-4785888 GCF_900518735.1 Pseudonaja textilis
CTTCTTCTTCTTCTTCTTCTTCTTCTTCTTCTTCTTCTTCTTCTTCTCCTCCTTCTCCTTCTCCTTCTCCTTCTCTGCAGCACCCCCCTTCACTCCATTTTTTTGCCTCCTGGGCAAAACAACAATTCAGCGAGGGGAATCTCTGCACAGCTGATGTTGGAACAGCCGATCGTCGGGAGGAAAAAAAGAAAATACCGGTTTGGCCAAACCCGTAGCTATTTTTTTACTACCGGTTCAGCCAAATGGTAACACTTTTTACTACAGGTTCGCCCGCCCCAGGCCGAACTGGTAGAATAGCACCATTGAACTGGATCTATTTCAGACAAACTTTGAACACTTTACCCATGAAAGCAATGCCATTTTTGTGGAGCAGTTCTGGAAGCTTGGGGTTCTCTGATGCATGGCCCCAGCCGGCCCACACGGCCTGGAATTAGAAAAACAGAAGTCAGATTTCCTTGTGAGGAGATCTAAAACAAATAACATTTACATCTGTTCATTTAGTGGCCGTTCAAAGTTACAACGGCACTGAAAAGTGACTTATGGTCATTTTTCACCCTCACAACTATTGGTCACGTGATTTGCATTTGGATGCTTGACAACCGTCTCGTATTTATGATGGTTGCAGTATCATATGATCCTCTTTTGCGACTTTCTGACAAGCAGAGACAACGGGGAAGCCAGATTCATTTAATAACCATGTTGCTAACTTAACAACTGCAGTGATTCACTTAACAACTGTGGCAAGAAAAGCATAAAATTGGGGCAAATTTAAATTTCTCACTTAGCAACATAAATTCTGGGCTCACTTGTGGTCGTAAGTCAAGGACTTCCTGTACAGCTAGTCCTCAATTTATGTCCGGTCGCATTTACAGCCATTTGCAGGATCCAGTGGTCATGTGACTATATTTTACGACAGTTTTGCCAAAAAGCACCATTTAGTTCCTATTTTCATCATTTTTTGGTCGTATATCATTGCAGTCATAAATCGAGTTACCACATGACCAGGTTCAATTTTACAACCATTTTAACAATGGTCATTAAATGAATCACATGGATGCAAGTCAGAATCCAGCTTAACAGGCATTTTTTGCCAGAAAAACATGACCAGAGAACATAGAAACAAGTGACCGCAGGATGCTACAACTGGTCGTAAATGTGAATCAGCTGCCAAGAGTCCAAAATATGACAGTGGAGATGGTACAGCAGTTGTAACTTTGAGGATGGGTCGTATGTAACATTTTTTCAACTTTGTCATAACTTCGAACGGTTGTTAAGTGACCAGTCATAAATCAAGGACTACCTGCAGAGAAAGATTTGTGACTGCAACTCTCCCCCAGTTTAATTCACATTATTGGACAATAATTCACATTATTGCACAGAAGCCAACAACATTTCACGCACTGGGGATTGGCATTCCATTCCAAACCAAACGCAGGTTTGAGCATGCATGCCTTATAAATAAGACTAAATTAACACACCTAAATTATTCCACACACTTCTAAAATACCTAGGAATATTCTGGCTTGCTTCCAAGACATCAACTGTATCCTCACCCAGAATATACCATTCAGAACAACAGAATAACAGAGTTGGAAAGGGACCTTGGAGGTCTTCTAGTCCAAATGGTTATATCCAATCTCTTCTTGAAAACCTCCAGTGTTGGAGCATTCACAACTTCTGGAGGCAATCCTGAACTTCCCCAGATGCACTGGACTACAACTCCCAGGATTCCCAACCAGCATGGTCACTGATTGGGAAAGGTGCATTTATAAAATCTGATCAGGTCAGTCCATAAGCAACCTCTTTTCTGTCTTCTGTAACGTATCAAGGAAGCTCAGACAATCACAAGTCCAATTCGCAACAAGCTAAACCATGATCTCTTGAACTATGTGAATTAAATAAACCACAACTGGCTCGGTCCACACAACATGCTAAGCTTTAATCAAGCCTAGTTTACAAACCAAAGGGAATAGCATGCTTAGCGAAATCTACGCAAACAACTATGCTAGAATAAGGCCACCGACATCCTTAATAAGCATTCTTTGTTTTTTAAACTTCTGTATTTCCACCTTCTCACCTGCACAGGTATTCGTTTTGCGATCTCCAATATCAGTTCCACGTTAGCATAGTTATTGTTATTTGGACCTCCAGGGACCGGAACATAATGATCAGCCATTTTAATATACTCTGAAAATATGAAAAAGAAGAGAGTGTTTGAGCTACTCATTCAATTGGCAACTTTCCAAATCAGATTTTTTTTAAAAAACCAATATTCCAGGATTCCGGCAGTTACCCCCAATTAAATCATGAGTCTCAAGCCCAACTTCGAAACCTTAAAAAGGATTTATTGGGAGTAGGATGTCCAGCACTGCCTGAGTGTAGCCGACTCTGAGAGACATAATTCACTGTCACCCTTGACCCTGGTTTGTATCAACTGAGCTTAAGATTCATGAGGGAACAATTCTTTTGGGATTTCTTTTCCCTTTTTTTTTTTTTAAAAAAGAGGGTTAATGACTATAAACATAGCCAAGGTGCTTCCTAGGAGAATGTATTTTTCCTGTCATTCATTCATCCATCCATCCATTCATTTTCTATAGCACTTTGAGACCTTCTGACAGGCAAAGTCAGTGGTGAAGCCAGATTCACTTAACAACCGTGTTTATAATTTAACAACGGCAGTGATTCACTTAACAAATGTGGCAAGAAAAGTCATAAAATGGGGCAAAACTCACTTCACGAAATTTTCACTTAGCAACATAAATTTTGGGCTCAATTGTGGTTCTAAGTCGAGGACTACCTGTAAAGCTAGTCCTCAATTTATGACCAGTCACATTTACAGCCATTTGCAGCATCCTGTGGTCACATGACTATGTTTTACAGAAGTTTTGCCAAAAACTGATCATCAGTTTCAACTCATATCAAGCCATTGATTCACTTAAGAACCAGTTCGCTTAACAACTGCCACAGAAAAAGTCCTAAAAACAGGTGGGTCATGTGACTGACCAGATTAACAACGGTCAATCAAAATTTGACCCCCAAATTTCTGTTGTTAAGTGAGACATTTGTTTAAATGAGGTTTGCCCCATTATACAACCCGTCTTGCTACAGTTGTTAAGTGAATCACTTAAGTTAGTAACCGGTTGTTAAGTGAATCTGGCTTCCCCATTGATTTTGCTTGTTAGAAGGTCGCCGAAAGGTGATCACCTAACCTTGGGACTCAGCAATGGTCATAAATATGAGTCAGGTACCGATGAGATAACTGATCATGGGAATGCTACAAAGGTCAGAAGTGGAAAAACAGTTGTGTCACTTTTTTCAATGCTGTTGTAATTTTGAACGGTCCCTAAGTGAACTGTTGTAAGCTGAGGACTACTTGTATGTATTTTGAACACATGTTCTTCTTTTGATTTATTTAATTTTTTCTCCACCTTCCTCATGAGAAAGGATTTCACTTGTTTCAAACCTTTACTTTCTACAATAGGACGTAAGTTATCGGTCTCTCCACACGTCATCCTTAGTGAAGCATGCAAGCCAGCGTCATCTGCATTTCCTGCGTCAGATGAGGAGGCCACATCTTTCTCCTTCTATCCCGGCCACTTTTTACAGAGGCCCAATTGAGAGCATTTAACAAACTGCATCCCTTTTTGGTTTGGTGGCTGCAGTGCCTCAGATAGAAAGTCCCTACAGGGAGTGGTGAGGACAGCCGAGAAGGTTATAGGAAGCTCACTTTCCCTTATTCAGGATGCTGCTTATAAGCGCCATGTGCTTAGAGCTCAAAGCGTTGTTAGAGACCCCACACGCCCACTTTACGGTCTGGTCTGTTTCTGTTGCTCCCCTCTGCGGAGGTGGGGGAGGTTTTGAAGTATTTCTAGCAGGATTATCAGATTCTGTAACAGTTTTGTGCTCTAGGCCATCCGTTTCAGTGGTGGGATTCAAATTTTTGTACTACAGTTTCTGTGGGCGTGGCTTGGTGGGCGTGGCAGGGGAGGATAATGTAAAATCTCCAGTCAGAGGTGGGATTTGCTGGTCCTCTGAACTACTCAAAATGTCCTCTTACCAGTTCTTCAGAATTGGTCAGAACCTGCTGAATGCCACTTCTTATCGGTTTGGTAAACTCGCAAGATTCTTTTTTTCACCATGTATATATGTACATCCAAACTAGATGATGATGATTCTCTGTGTCACATATGTGTGTGTGTATGTGCCTATATGCACAATGGTTATCTTTTGAGAGCTGAAGGCAATGAAATTTCATTTTAATGCATGCTGATTAGCATTTGACAATAGTGACAATAAAAAACTGACAATAAAGTTGGTTTCTATTCTATTCTACTCCATTCCCAGTTACCTATTCTATTCTATTCTATTCCATTCCATATCCCTATTCTATTCTATTCTATTCTATTCTATTCTATTCTATTCTATTCTATTCTATTCTATTCTATTCTATTCTATTCTATTCCATTCCATTCCACTCCACTCCACTCCACTCCACTCCACTCCATTCCATATATTCTGTTCTGTTCCATTCCGATTCCTATTCCTATTTTACCATTTTTCCAGAGGGAACCATAAAAAGCATAACCTTTAAGCTCACCTGCATTGGCTTTTAAGTCTTCTGGCGTCACCATAACCACGAAACGAATGGCTCGCTCATTCCGGAACATCTCGTAAGACCAACGCCTGATGGACCTCATACATTTGACGGCCGCTATCCCATTATTGGCAATGAGAACCTAGGCAGAGAAGAAACGTGAGCGGGAAAGGATAAAATGGTTCAGATTTACAATCATCCATCAAATTAAGAAATAACTATCTGGACAGCCACAACTGACAGAAACATATGTCCACCTTGCCCGGAATAATGGACAGAAAGAGGTTATGGCCACAAGCTAGCCCCAAATTTTTGTTGCTAAGCTGTTAAGTGAATTTGCTCTATTTTAGGAACTTTCATGCTGTAATAGTTAAACGAATCACTGCAGCCGTTAAGTTAGTAACATGGTTTTTAAGAGAGACCTGGCTCTCCCCGTTGACTCTGCTTGTCAGAAGTTGGTAAATGGCGATCACATGACCCCGGGACACTGCAACCGTCATAAATATGAGACAGTTGCCAAGCGTCTGAATTTTGATCAAGTGACCCTGGGGATGCTGCAACGGTTGTAAGGATGAAAAGCGGTTGTAAATCACTTTTTTACAGCACCAGGGCAACTTTGAATGGTCACTAAATGAACTGTTGTAAGTCAAGGACTACCTGTATTTGAATAATGATACTATGAATACTGATACTACAGTATCCTTATTATGCTTGTTATTACTTTGTTGTTTTGTATATACACTGAGAGCTTATGTTCCGGAGACAAATTCCTTGTGGGTCTAATCACACCTGGTCTATTCTATTCTGTTCTGTTCTGTTCTATTCTCAATAAAGATTTCTATTCTATTCTAAATAAAGATTTCTATTATATTCTATTCTCAATGAATATTCTATTCTATTCTATCTTCCATATGAAAGCGAAATCCCACTCACGCATCATCACAAAAATCTCCAGAACTGTAAAGCCTACAAACTTGAAATTTGGCACGTATGTTCCTCTTGGCTTCTAGGTGCTCACTAACAAAGAATTTTTCGAAATGACCATCAGAGCATTAGTATTTCCTATATTATTATTATTAACACGCTCTGATACTAAGGAGTTCTACTCCCCGTCCCGACCTGAAAAGAAATCTGTTCCAAATGCAAAACACAAGCAGAGGAGAGGAGTTTCCATTTTAGTTTCACAGCAGCAAGCAGCTTTAGTATAGGACAGTTGAGCTAAGCCAGGCTCTTTCCTTCTTGCTCAGACAGCAAATATTGTTTCAGTTGCCAAATAGCCTTCAACTCTCTCACACACTGACAGGACACTAGCCAGATGAATACTGATGAATGCTGGTAGGCAGAGGCAGAATTCGCCCCCTTTACTTTCCTCCCAAAAAAACTAAGCCCGACCACATAGTGTTGTAGCAAAGCACGGGTATCGAGTTAGTTCTATTCGATTCTCAATAAAGATTTATATTCTATTCTATTTTATTCTATTCTAAATAAAGATTCTATTCCTATTCCTTTCTAAGTTAAACAAGGACTTTAAAAAATGTAAATAATTATTCCATGGAGATGGGACTTCTTTGTTTCCAGTGTATTCAAAATAACAAGAATCACACAATTATGCATTAAGAAAGGAAGTTCCATTCTTTTACCTTCTCAATAACTTTGTTCCCTCCAAAACGGGTGACGAACTCTGCTGGAGATGCAACCGTGAAATCCCTCTGGAGATCGACCTTCTTCCTATCCCGGCCTTGTTTCATGAGATG
This sequence comes from Pseudonaja textilis, assembly GCF_900518735.1. Next base: position 4,769,622 of record NW_020769354.1, read on the forward strand.
AAGGCCGGACATGCTTGGCCTGGGAAGACAAAGAACACCCTTAGAGTTGTCAGAAGATGTTGCAGAGATTTGACTAGAAATCTAGATCAGGGGTCCTCAAACTTGGCAACTTTAAGACTTGTGGACTTCAACTCCCAGAAGTCCTCAGCCAGCATAGTATGGCTGGCTGAGGAATTCAAGTCCACAAGTCTTCAAGTTGCCAAGTTTGGAGACGTCTGATCTAAATGGATGAATGAATGAATGAATGAATGAATGAATGAATGAATGAATGAATTCTTTATTGGCTAAGTGTGATTGGACACACAAGGAATTTGTCTTGGTGCATATGCTCTCAGTGTACATGAAGAGAAAAGATACATTCATTAAGAATCATAAGGTAAAACACTTAATGATAGTCATAGGGTACAAATAAGCAATCAAATCATCCACCTCTGTATAGATCCATACAGGATTCTAGAATGATGGTCTGTAGCTTATTAGCCAAGGTCTTATTGAGGTTTTGGCATCTAATGTTAAATAACCTGGTAGGAAATGATGGTGAAAGAAATCTATATGCAATCCACAATATATGATTTATATTGACTGTTTCCTACTATGATCATTCAAAGATATCCCCCCCCCCAAAAAAAAGAAAGATTTTTAAGAGAAGCATTAGCATTTTGAAGGAGAACCATAAACAAATCAAGTTCTGAGGATGTTGTCTTCAACCCTAGACATGTGTCTATGGAGATTCTTAGTCATCCAGGTCACGGTTGTCCCAAAGGTGCTTTTTTCAAAAGGCAACTGGACTTTGTTTTTCGTTGAAGACGTTTTGCTTCTCATCCAAGAAGCTTCTTCGGTTCCTTTCTCCACCATTCAGTCAGAATTGAAGACGTTCATTGGATGAGAAGTGAAACGTCTTCAAGGTAATGCCTTCAAAAGGAAAAACAAAGTTCAGTTGCCTGAAAAAAACAGGAGATCATGTGTTCTAGTCCTGCCTTAGGAACAAAAGTTACCTGGTTGGCCTTGGGCCAGCCACTCTGCCTCAGCCCTAGAACTCCTTTCTAGCAAACCACTTCTGAAAAACTACCTAAGAAACTGCCTGGACATGTCCGAACAGTCGTTAGGAGTCCAAATATGATTTTGATGCACAGACAAAGCTGCCCAGGGCAGAGATGCTGATAATGTCATTAACTCTAGGGATTGAAACTCCTAAGATGGAAATATTTGATCCTCACATCAGTACAAACCGTTCTATAAGCCAGGAACAAATGCCAGATTCCCACGCTATGGCCAAGCGATGGCAATACATCACTTGTCAGAGCAACATCTTTTTTAAAATTCAGAAATTAATTAAGTATGCCAATTCCAAATTGTGTCCTTCTGGCTTAAATAAACACAGCTAGAATTCCAGCATTAGTATCCCATAATAGAACCAGTCCAGAGAAACCATCAGAAGAGTGAGTTTATTTCCAGGTAATCCTCAACTTATGACCACAGTTGAGACGAATTTTTTTTTGTTTTTAAGTGAGACATGTGTTAAGTGAGTTTTGCTTCATTTTACAACTTTTCTCGACACAGTCGTTAAGTGAATCGCTGCAACTGTTTGGTTAATAACATGGCTGTTAAGTGAATCTGGCTTCCCCTTTGGCTTTACTTGTCAGAAGATCGCAAAAGGGGATCGACACGGCGACCGTCTTAAATAAGAACCACTTGCCAAGCATTGAAATTTTGGTCATGTGGCCATAAAGATGCTGCAATGGTCATAAGTGTGAAAAACGGTCGCTTTTTCAGTGCCGCTGTAACTAGATGAACTGTTGTAACTTGAGGACTACCTGTGGTCCTTGAACTACGACCACAATTGGGATCAGAATTTCCTGTGGCTAAGCCAGGCAGTTATTAAAAATGAGTTGTGCCCAATCTTAGACCTCTTTTGCCAAGGTCAGGGGTCTTCAAACTTGACAGCTTGAAGACTTGTGGACTTCAACTCCCAGAATTTCTCCTCCTCCAGTGATGTTAGCTCAGGAATTCTAGGAGCTGAAATCCTTAAGTCTTAAACCTGCCAAGTTTGAAGAACCTTTCCCCAAGGTTATTAAGTGAATTGCTAAATTTGTTAAGCGAAACACTTATTAAGCAAATCCGGCTTCTCCCATTGACTTTGGTTGTTGGAAGAGATTGCAAATGGCGGCCACATACCATCATGAGGCTGAAATGCCTATCGGCTGCCAAGCGCCCGAATTTTTATCATGGGACCCTGCAGAGGCTGCAATGGTTGTAAATTTGAGGACTAGTTCCAAGTCATTTTTTCTGTGTTGTTGTAGTTTCAAACGGTCCCTAAATTCGAGGAAATCTCTTTTTTTTTCCAATTTCTATAACCGCCCATCTCCTATATGTGACTCTAGGGCAGCTCCAGGCAACCAAAAAAATCCACACAACAAAAGCCATTTCACCTTGAAAAGCGATTCAGAAACAAAAAGTAAACTAGAAACAGAGGGGGAAACTTGGAGGAAGAGATTTTGCCCTCTGCCTTAGTGGCTTGTTTTTCAAACCCGGGGACAGCCTGAATCTTTGGAGAAGAACCAATCTAGAACTAAGGAGACATTTCCTGACAGGATAGTTAATCAGTGGAACAACTTGCCTCCAGACATTGTGGGTTTTTAAGAAGAGATTAGACAGGGGGTTGGACTAGAAGACCTCTACGGTCCCTTCCAACTCCGTTATTCTGTTTACCTGCAAATTTAAACATTCTTTTAAAGCCTGAAAAACTTTTCCATACCTTCCTTTCCAAACCCATGGAGAAATCCCTTGCCTTCTCGTGGCAAGATAACCGAATACAGGTATTCCTCGACTTATAACCGTTCATTTAGCGACCGTTCAAAGTTGCCCTGGCGCTGGAAAAAGTGACCCATGACCTCTTTTCACAGCTACAACCTTTGCAGCATCCCCATGATCATGTGATCTAAAGTCAGAAGCTTGGCAACTGACTCATACTTACGACCGCTGCTGGGTCCCAAGGTCACGTGATCCCCTTTTTGCGACCTTCAGGTGAGCAAAGTCCAAGGGGAAAGCCAGGTTCACTTAACGACCGGGTTACTCCCTTATCAACTGCAGTGATTCACTTAAACAACAGTGGCAAGCGAGGTCGTAAAACGAGGCAAAATCACTTAACCAATGTCTCGCTTAAACAACAGACATTTTGGGCTCCATTGTGGTCGGAGGTCAAGGACTACCTATATCTTCCCCCACAGAAAAATGAAGAGTAAAAACTACCGGGAATCAGTTCTCGAGTTCCCTTAATGTTAATTCCGTCAACACTGAAAACACAAGTCGTCCAAATTTCTACATCAAAGCTCCCCCCAAGCGATCCATCTAAAATCAGATCAGAAAAATGTGTCCAGCCGACAATCTTATTACCTTTCAAGCATGTAATATCGCATGCCACCTGAGCTTTCTTCTCCCTTTAGTTCATCCATGCTGCCCGAGAAAAAGTATCTTCAAAGTTCAGAGACTCGACCGAGGGACAAGACAACCGTAACCCTCAACGCAGCTGCTTTAAACTAGTTTTTCATGTTGCCTTCTTCTCTCCAAATAAGCTGGATTTTTTTTTTTTTAAAAAAAGTTCCCATCAATTGTTTTGCATTTTTAACCTTTGTCCCTTGGCTTTTTTTATGCCCATCTCTCCCCCGTGTGTACACTCAGCAGTGGGCAGGGACGAAGCTACAGGCTGCAACCGAAAGAGGGGGCGGGGGCGAAATTAAATAAAATACGTACAAGCCTTGGAGGAGGGAAGCCAGAGTAAAGAGCTCGCTGGTTATGCAATGGGGAAGCACGCTTGCTCGTCCTACAAAATCAGAACGCTGCTGTCATAAATCAGAATAAACCCACGAATTGCAAGATTTTAACTGTGGTCCTCCAAGCTGGCAAAATAGAGAAAATGTATTCGTTTTTTGTTTTATGCATCAAATTTAGAAACCTCCACGGAGGGGGCTCTGGGCAGTGGATAAGTAAAAATATTAAAATTAAAACAAGTGTAAAAAAAGAGCTTTAAAAAGTGGGTTTTCCAGTTAAATCTGAAGGTTGGGTTTAGCTGAAACGAATAGCGCATAAAAGTCATTTATATGACACTGTGATATATAGTCATTTATATGACACTATGATATATATAATATTGCTGGAATAGTGCTGGAAGATTCGACTTGATGAATCCCGGCCCCACCCCAGAATGAATGAATAAATCTGCTGTTTTTTTAAGAGTACATATTGAACAAGTAACTGCAGGCACCAATGGAAAAACAAAATTTATTTTTCGATCAGATCCGAAAGCATTGCACAATTGGGAGGGGGCAGGGGAGGGGGAGAGTGTCATTGACCCTATGATAACTCACTCTCATTTGTCACAAAGAAAAGGCCAGCCGAATTTGTCACAGAGTAAATTAAGCAAATAAACAAGTTGCGTAATTCCATTCTGCAATTCATGGGAAAAGACAAGGATGCGTGAAAGTCACGTGAAACCTGGTTTTTCAACAGTTTGGGGTTTTTTTTCCCAAGCATTTCTTCCCAATGGTTGGCGTTACCAATCTACTTTTCCCTTCTTTGCTTCTTCAAAAGGTGGTTTATATTTCTATGGGCAAAAAGCAATCTCTTCAAAAGTCAGTACATCCCAGCGAATTCCCCTCAAAAGCTGTTAATTGAGGCAATGTGGTGATGGTCGTAAGTTAATTGCCTCAACCACCATTGAGCCCAAAATTTCTGTTGCTAAGCGAGACAGCTGTTAAATGAGTTTTGTCCCATTTTACGACTTTCCCGGTCGTTAGGTGGATCACTGCAATGGTTAGGGTAGTAACGTGGTTGTTAATTGAACCTCGCTGCCCCATTGACTTTGCCTGTCAGAGGGTCGCAAAAGGGGATCACATAACTTTGGGACACTGTGACCGTCACAAATATGAGTCAGTTGCCAAGGGTCAGAAGTTTGATCACATGACCACGAAGAAGCAGCAACGGATGTTAAGCATGAAAAACTGTCATAAATCACTTTTTTCAGCACCACTGCACCTTCGAATAGTCACAAAACGAACTGTTGTAAGTTGAGGACTACCCATATTTTTTTATTATTTATTTATTTATTTATTTATTTATTTATTTATTTATGTATGTATGTATGTATTTAATATTGCTGCCTATTCGCCCATATTTTAGTGACAATGCTTTTTTTTTTTTGCACCATGCCACCTTTCATCGGTAGTATCATTATTTTATCATTTAGTCCAGTAACAGCAATAGCAACACAAATAGTTCTCAAGTTACGACCACAACTGAGCCCAAAATTTCTGTTGTTAAGTGAGACATTTGCTGAGTGAGTTTTGCCCCATTTCACGACATTTCTTGCCACAGTTGTTAAGTGAATCCCTGTGGTTGTTAAGTGAATAACCCGGTCATTAAGTGAATCTGGCTTCCCCATTGACTTTGCTGGTCAGTAGGTCACAAAAGTAGATCACATGATCCCGGGACACAGCAATGGTTGTAAGTATGAACCAAATGCCAAGCATCTAAATTTTGATCATGTGACCACGGGGATGCTCCAATGGTCACAAGTGTGAAAAACGGTCATAAGTCACTTTTCTCACTGCCATTGTAACATCGAATGGTCACTAAACAAACTGTTGCAAATCGAGGACTACTGAATTTTAGTCACAATTCTAGTTTTTTTCTGCACCATGTCGCTTTTCATCAGTGGCATAGTTATTTTATCATTTAGTCCAGTCACAACAATAGTAATAATACTTAGATTTATACGTTGCCCCAAAGTGATTCTCAACATTGGCAACTTTAAAGACGCGTGGACTTCAACTCCTATAATTCCCTCATCAGCCACGCTTTCTTACACCACATAAACTTTCTAAAATAGAAAACTTCCCATGTATGGCTTGGATGCAAAGGCACTGTATTGGATTAATGGATTCCCGAAACTGAACCTTTTTACATGTTCACCCACCTCACTTCAGAAGTTTGGAAAGATAATACTTACACGAAGTTACACCAAGTTTACTACTAGACCAACAAACATGAGGTAAACAACGCCCCAGTCAAGGAATTACCAACTCAGACAAACAAGTTAACAATAAACAACAGTCAAACCAAGGAACCATCACTGACAAGGCAAGCCACTTGCATATTAACAGAAAGCAATCCCACCTTCTTCTAGCACTGATGACATTACCTAGGTGGGTGATGAAACGTCCCCAAGAAAACAACTCAAAGTGAACCAAGGACCCCATAAATGAAACAAATTAGCTGCACTCCTTAATACCCCTTTGATAACCAAGGCAAAAAACAACACACAATTGGGTATGGCTAATTTAACAACCACTTTGTTTAGCAATAAAAGTTCCCATCACAATTTTGGCCAAAGACTATCTATAGTGATGAACTGTATCAATATCTTCCCATCAGCCTAGAGCAGGGGTGCCAAACTCGATTTCACTGAGGGCCACATCAGGTGTTTGACTTTGGGGGGCGCCAGGGTAGCTGTAGCCAGAGTGGGTGTGGCCAGCTGGACATCACTCATGTCTAGCCCAAGCATTCCGCCAAGTGAAAACGAGCTCCCGAGCTCCGTTTTCAGTCACGATGGCCTCTTGTAGCGCTCTGCCAGCAAAAATGGAGCTTGGGGAGTCTTAGGAATATAAGTCACCTAACAGGTATTTGGGTTAGAAATATATAAACCAGGATAATCATTTCAGTACTACATCTTTAAGAGATTGCAAAAACTGCAATTGGGTGTGGTTTTTCAAACAGCCATAAGATGGAGCCAGAAACTTGGATTGTCTTAGTCTTAGTATCAGAAGAGAGTGAGTCTGAGTGAGTATCTCTGTTTCCTTCTGTTGGAAAGTATTGCTGTCGCTCCATTTCTTCTAATTGACTGATATTACTGGATTTGATGTAAGTCTGATACTGAACTGTTTTTGACACTGGAATTTGATATTTGGATTATCCCTGGATTGAAAACTGACTGATTTAACTTGTGAATGACTTTTGGATTGCTTATTTTGGACTTTGCTTAAACCTTTCTGGAAGTAAAAACCTACATTTACTGTACAGGGGGTTGCTCTGTGTGTATTATTCAAACACTCCTCTCAAATACGTCTCCCTGTATGTGCTCATTCTCCTAATGGGGAATTACCTCAACAGGGAGGTACCCCCCACCCCCGGCACTGTTTCCACTGGTAGAAGCACCGGCCGGTTCTTCTGTTTCCAAGGCCACCCTGCTGGCCAAATCTAAGCATCCCGCGGGCCTTGAGTTTGACACCCCCGGTGTAGAGGAAGAGGTTTGTGCGACGGGATTATCAACCGACCAGGCAAAACACACGTGGTACAGTGTGATGTCCAAACACGAGAATGAGAATCAAACACCCTCAAGTTCAGTACAGGTAGTCCTCGAGTTATGACCACAATTGAGTCCAAAATTTCTGTCCCTAAGCCAGACTGCTGTTAAGTGAGTTCTGTGACATTTCACGACTTTTCTTGCCAGTTGTTAAGTGAATCGCTGCATCCCCTGTATACTTTGATCAACAGGAACTTTGGTGCCTGTTAAAGAGTGTTTTCCAACCTTGCCTTTTTTTAAAAGAAAAAGGAAAAAAAAAAACCTGTTAATGAATCATTGGAAACGGACATCCTCCGAAACGCTCATTTCCAGATAATTCCAAGAATGCGTTAGTTAGTTTCGCATTAAGCCTTCAGAGAGATTCTCAGACTATCAAAAAGGATGGGTGGAATTTTATTGCTCTGAAGGTGGACATTAAAGTAGATATGTTAAAGAGGTCGTTAAAAAAACAAACGTTTTGATTTTAGAAATGTTTTCATAGAAAAGATTTTTAAGATCTTAAAATGGATGGGACCAAAATATTTTTTTTCTGTTTCAGCTTACAGTGAATTTTGTTAATATCAATGGCGATAGTTTATAAAGATTGTTAAGTGTAAACAGAAACACGTATTATTTCCACAGCTAGGAAGATAAAGCAGAAAAGGTTAAATTGTTCGCCTTATTCAAAGAGGAGAATATATTTAATTATACGACCGGTATTTAGGGAAAACTCCAGGCCGGATTATTTTGCAAGCTTTTGGGCGAGGGAAGGAGTGGGACATAGGGAACCAATTTTTAAACCTAATTTAAACTGGAAGAGGAGGAAGAAGATGATGAAAAAAAGTGAAGGAGGTGAGGAAGAAAACAATATTTAATTTTTCCCAATAATTTGGCGGCAGCAGATCAAATTATCTTGGTGGCCCAAGAAAAGCAAACACATTGAGAACGATGTTCAAGGCTGGGATCTCTGGCACACAAAGGTGTATTTCATGCCATATTTTCGACACACAACAGCTGCATGCTTTGATGGCACATCTCCTGGGCCTCGCTCCAATTTGGCTATTTAGTTTTCTTATAACTTTACAGTGCTTCTCCCAAAGGTGCTTTTTCAGGAGGCAATTGGACTTTCTTGGTTTTTTTTTTCCTTCTGAAGACATTTCGCTTCTCCTCTAAGAAGCTTCTTCAGCTCTGACAGGATAGTGGGAAATAGAAGGATTTATATTCCTTGCAGACAGCTGGTCATTTGCATCCTTTTTACAGCAGGGCTGTCAATTCCCAGCCTACGGGCCGGATGCGTCACACGCTGTCTGACGCTGGTCACACCCATGCCCGGTTTAGTGAAGGGGAAAATAGTCCCTATATGTCACATGATGACACCGTGACTTTGACACCCCTGTTTCAGAGGGTCGTTGAAGAACTTGGAGGTTTATCTGTGTCCTCAAGGTCTGTTCTGACCAAGGCTTCCAAGACTGTAATTATGCACACACTTATTTTAAAAACAAGTCCTGTTTTATTGCAACGCTGGGAATTATTTTCATTCCCAGCCGGTAATGAATCTCAAACAGTCCCTCGAGATAAGCACCCACCTTTCTTTCCTGTGAAGTGCTGCCAATAACAGAAGTGTCCAATGAACTGGAAAAAAAAAACCAACCAAAGAGCTTCAAGAATGAATCTGAACCGAACGAACAACTTTGCTTCCTGCAAAGGTTTCATCATCTTTGCCTGTCCTTTATACCTTATGGGAGGAGCAATTACTCCCGAGTCGACTCTTTTGTTTCAGCTGCTCTCGCCTTCTAGCAGCTCTGCACACACGCGCACTGGGAACAGGCACCCCTGGGTCCTCTGCCTCACTGCTGCCAGACTCCAAAAGCTCCAGAGGCAGCACCCCACTCCCAGATGGTCCTGGCCCCATCTCTGCATCGGACGCAGGACCCTCGTCTGAGTCCTCTCCAGACTCCCGGACTAGTCTCCGTTCTTCCCCACTGTCCAATTCCGCTGCCATCTGCACAGGTTGCTGGTGAACCACAACAAGGTCACCTGAGTAGTCCTCCTGGTTCCTGAAGTTTGCAATTTTTTTTTGAACCAACAGCACTATTCAGGTGACCCTGAAGACACAGATAAACCTCCAAGTGGCCTCAACGACTTTCTAAAAGGATGCAAATAACCAGCTGTCTGCAAGGACTATAAATTCTTCCATTCCCCACCATCCAGTCAGAACTAAAGAAGCTTCTTGGATGAGAGGTGAAATATCTTCAAAAGAAAAAATGAAGAAAGTCCAGTTGCCTCCTGAAAAAGCACCTTTGGGACAGCCATGATCTGGAGGACTGAGAATCTCTACAGATTTTACTGTGCTTGGTTACTTCTCATGAAAGAAAGTTAGAGACAAGATGGCTAAGAGAGCATGAATACCAGGAAAGTTTATTTAAAATATTTTTTTTTCAAGCATATTCAAAGAAGATTACGGGTAGTCCTCGACTTACAACCACAATTGAGCCCAAACTTTCTGGTGTAAAGCGAGACAGTGGGTAAGTGAATGTTGAACCATTTTGCAATTTTTCTTGCCACCGTTGTTAAGTGACTCACTGCCGTTGTTCAGTTAAGTCATGCAGTTGACACATTTATCTGGTTTTCCCCATTGACTTTGCTTGTCAGAAGGTTGTAAAACCTAGGACATAGCAACGGTCACAAATATGAACCAGTTGCCAAGCATCCAAATTTCAGTCATGTGTCACAAGTCGAGGACCACCTTTGTTCTTTCTTATTCCATTTTTAAAGACTAATACTGAGCCATGGTGGTGCAGTGGTCAGAATGCAGTATTGCAGACTAACTCACAGCTTACTGCCAGCAGTTCGGTGCTGACCAGCTGATGGTTGACACAGCTGTCCATCCTTCCGAGATCCATAACATGACAACCCAGATTGTTGAGGGCAATATACTGACTCTGTAAACTGCTTAGAGAGGGCAGTAAAGCACAATGAAGCGGTATATAAGTCTAAGTCCTATTGCTATTGTGGGCTAACTCTGCCCACTGCCAGGAGTTCAATCCTGACCACTCAAGTTTGACTCAGCCTTCTATCCTTCTGAGATCGGTAAAATGGGGACCCAGATTGTGGAGGGCAATATGCTGACTCTGTAATCTGCTTAGAGAGGGCTGAAAAGCACTGTGAAGCGGTATATAAGTGCTATTGCTGTTGCTAATATGGTGAGGGGTGATCAAAGTTTCTAAGAAGAGACTGGACAGTCACTTGCCTGGAATGGTATAGGATCTCTTGCTTGAGCAGGGGGTTGGACTAGAAGACCTCCAAGGTCCCTTCCAGCTTTGTTATTCTGTTATTTTAATCTATAAACAAATTTGATTTTGCTTCATTTTGCATTGATGCCAATTAGGAGTTCCTACAAGTAAACTGACCTCTGTGGATATTATGATTCTTGCAGGTTTTCAGGAATCCCACACACTGTTGACATCTAAAAAGGAATCTGATTGAAATTCCCCCAATAAAAGATACTTCAAAATATGTTAACAAGGACTGATGTTCAATGTTCAATGGCAGGAATAGTATGGAATCGTTTGGAAGAAAGCAACGCTCGAATCAGACTTGAAGAGGGAATGGAGAATGCTAACCAGTGTAATTGCAGGTTCTCATATGTTTGTTAACGAATGCGAACACAAAAACCACAACACTCTTCCAAGAAGATGGTTCAGCCAACCTCGCTCTACAACAGAGGTGTCAAACTCAAGGCCAGCGGGCCAGTACCAGCCAGTGGGGTGCTTAAATCTGGGCCATGGAGCCACCCTGGAAACAGTGAAGGACTGGCCCGCGGTGCCTCTGCAAGCGAAAATGGAGTTCGGGAGCTTTGTTTTCGCGGGCAGAGGGTTACAAGAAGCCGTTGTAGCCAAAAACGGAGCTCGGGAGCCTGTTTCCTCTGGCTGAGCAATCAGGCTGCCACAGGCGCCCCCAACACGAATGACATCGAGCTGGCCACACCCACTCTGGCCATACCAATCTCCAGCCTCCAAGGTCAGACACAACCCTGATGCGGCCCTCAATGAAATCAAGTTTGACAATCCTACTCTACAGCAACTGGGTTGCAAACATAGTTTTGGTGAACTTCATGGGCTCTTCAAGGGCTCTTCGATCAAGAACTTCTCAATGAGTCAGAGCAAACAAACATCCCTTTCCAGTTCTAATGCTTCCCAATGTGTTGAAACATCCATTCCCATAGTAATTGGGCAGCATAGTACAGGTATTCCTCGACTTACAACTATTTCCATTACAGGTCATCCTCAACTTACAGCCGAGTGACCGTTCAAAGTTACATTGGCACTGAAAAAGGTGACTTATGATAGTTTTTCACAGTTACGATCTTAGCAGCAGCCCCATGATCATGTGATCGCTTTTATCTTGTAAAATATGAATGAATAAAAGTATAGTCAAATGATTGATTAATAATGATACTAAGGTATTTAATTTTTGATTGACAATATGAGATTATATGTAATGTAATTGTAATTGAAGACTACAAAATGGAAGCATAAAACAATTTGTAAACCAACCGGCACACTGTATGTACACCTATGGAAGATAGCTTCATGTTTTTATGTTTTGTTTGTTTATGTTCGTTTTTAAAAACCAATAAAAAATTTTTTAAAAAGAATGCAGTCGCTTGGCAACAGACTCACATTTATGACGGTTGCAGTGTTCCCAGTTTCACGTGATTCCTTTTTGCGACCTTCTGACAAGCCAAGTCAACGGGGAAGCCAGATTCCCTTAACAACCAGCTTACTAACTTATCAACTGCAGTGATTTACTTAAAAACCAGGGCAAGGAAGTTCGTTAAATGGGGCAAAGCTGGCTTAACGAATGTTTCATTTAACAACAAAAATTTGGGGCTCAATTGTGGTCGTAAGCTGAGGACTACCTGTACTAAGCAATTTCAATTTGTAAGCAAGACAGTTTTGTTAAGGGAAGTTTGCCCCATTTTACGACTTTGAACAGTCACTAAACGAATGGCTGTAATATCCAGCTGTTCATACCTATCCAAAATTAACTCTTTCAAAATTTGATTTGCTTTTTGATACTTCTAACTGAAGGAGAAAACCAAAAGTTTGTTTAAGTTTTTTTTTTAAAGAAAACCATCAAGAATATTTTGTTTGGCTAGCCCATCTCCAAATTCTGCATTGTGCCAGGCTAATGATCTGGTTCCTTCCATGTGGCCAAGCCAGACTCACCTACACCTTCAAAAGTGAGATGCACCCCTTGTTTTCCTTCTGCCTTCCCTTCTGTGATTCAGTACTGAACTTGCAGGAACCTTTAGAACAAGGGTGTCTAATTGTGCCAATTTTAAGATACTTGGACTACAACTCCCAGAATTCCCTAGCCAGTATGGCTGGCTGGGAAATTCTGGGAGTTAAAGTCCACATGTCTTAAAGTTGCCAAGGGTGGACACCCCTGCTTTAGAGGAACAAGAAAAGGTTGCCATTTTTAAGAATTCCGGTTCTTCTATTTCCAAGGCCACCCTGCTGGCCAAATCTAAGCATCCCGCGGGCCTTGAGTTTGACACCCCTGGTGTAGAGGAAGAGGTTTGTGCGATGGGATTATCAACCGACCAGGCAAAACACACGTGGTACAGTGTGATGTCCAAACACGAGAATGAGAATCAAACACCCTCAAGTTCAGTACAGGTAATCCTCGACTTATGACCACCATTGAGCCCAAGATTTCTATTGTTAAGTGAAATGTGAATTTTTCCTCATTTTATGACCTTTCTTGCTGGAGCTGTTAAGTGAATCATTGCAAGTATTAAGTTAGTAACATGGCCATTAAGTGAATCTGGCTTCCCCATTGACTTTGCTTGTCAGGTCACAAAAGGGGATCACGTGACTCCAGGAGACTACAGTTGTCATAAATACCCTGTTTCCCTGAAAATAAGACCCAGCCAGAAAATACGCCCTAGCATGATTTTGCTAGATGATCGTAATATAAGCCCTATCCCCAAAATAACCCCATTAAGAGTGTCAGCCAGACGGACGCATTTAGTAACCCTATTTTCCTGAAAATAAGACCTAGCTGGAAAATTAAACCCTAATGCGTCTTTTGGAGCAAAAATTAATATAAGACCCAGTCTTATTTTCGGAGAAACACGGTATGAGTCTGTTGCCAGGCGTCTGAATTTTGATCACATGACCATGGGGATGTTGCAACAATCATAAGTGTGAAAAGGAGTCTTTTTTTTAAAAAAAAGTTTTTTTTAACAGAAATAAATAAAACCATCTTTCTTGTGCACATAATATTATCATACATTTCTTAGTTGTTTATATTTAAAACCATTCTAATCAGTATTTTATATTACAGTGGTCAATTGTTATATTATCATTAACATTGTAATTATTATCTTTAAAAAATACATTTCATCCTTACCTATATTATATTCATTCTCTTATTCAATCTAAATCAATCCATTATGATATATTACTACTATTATTGCACGTTTCTATTCCTTACTCTTCTGTCTAACCATTCATAGAATTCCAAATCTTATAATAATCTTTTTCTTCCTGTTCTCTAATTGCCATTGTCAATCTACTCATTTCTGCACATTTCATTATTTTCTTAATTGTTTCCTCCTCTGAGAAAATTTTTTCATTTTTCCAATTTTGTGCAAAGGAAAGTCACTTTTTTCAGTACCATTGTCACTAAATGAACTGTTGTGAATTGAGAACGACCCTTATTTGAAATATGGGGTTTCATTTGGTTCTACCTCATGTGAAGGGCCTCTTGAGCACTGGAGGAACTGAGGTCGGAAAGAGAGTCCGAACTGACGGAGACCGGAGAGATGGACTGGTCTTTTTCTTCCAGCAAATCAATTTTCACCAAGGAGCTTGTCTCATCTTCAGAGTTATCCTCCGAAATGGAGCCGATGATGAAATGGGAATGTAAATTCAGTTCCAGAAGCTTCTCGTCCGGAGGTGGTTTGTTACTCATCGTGCCGGCAAAGAAGGTTTGTACCGCTAATAAAGAAAAAAAAAAACAGCACCTGAGTTTTAAGAAGATTAACATTTTTCATTTTTCAAAAATTAAACACCTTTTCAAAGACAGGTTGTCCTCGACTTGTTATGACCGCAATTGAGCCGAAAATTTATGTGGTGAACTGAGAAATTTGTTAAGTGAGCCTTGCTCATTTTATGACTTTTCTCGCCACATTTGAATGGTCACTGAAAAAACTGTTGTAAGTTAAGGACTACCTGTGCTTGAAGCCACAGAAAAAGATCAAATCAAAAGGCCTGCAAACCTTAAAAGAAAGAAGTTTTAATAGTGACTGACCTCCAATAATTCTTGTTATCTGAGTTGTGATCCACAGCCAAAATGAACTGAAAGGGAGAAGAAAAGCAAGGTTAGACAAATCAAAATTTGGATTATCAAATCAAAATTTGGAATATCAAGAGCGTAATTGTGATGACCCAGGGTGGAATACAAAATAAACAGTCACAAAAACCAGGTGAAGCCCCTTTTATTCCTTCACTTCCTTCACGCTCCAAATATCCTTGACTGGAGACAAAAAACTCTCACATAAACAGTTACAAGAAGGAGGAAATGCCTTTTAAATTATAAAGGGTAAAAAAAAAAAAAACCACAAACCAGGCAAAATAAGGGCTCAAAGACGTCCACAGATATCAGAACACAGACTGGGAAGGACGCCAAACTCAGAGAGGAACAATAAACGAGAGATATTTCCACGCTTTGTTTCTAGCACTCGCCCGTATGCATGCCTGTCCTCTTATCCAGTTGTCACAGCTGCAACCCATGAAGAGGATCAAGGCCCTCTTCTCCTGAGTAGACCAAGTCTCTCTCTTATCCTTTCCTCCTTGCGTGCCCTAGGATGGATAGGGGATGGGCCTGGGTCCTCCTTTGACTGCCCAGCTGGCCTCTGCCTCCTCCATAACCTCCGGAGCCACACTTCCCCTCCCTGTCGGCTGTTCCTCCTCCTCCTCAGAGTCAGTCTCCACCAGGGGCATGACAGTAATGCAAATAAGTTTTTGAAACAGGAAAAAGGTGATGAAAAAATAAGCTTCAGAATTGATGCCCCGTTGCTTAACGAAGGGCCAGGGGTTAGCCGTCCAGTCCCTTTGGATTAAAAAAAAAAACACTCATGAGCTGCTGATAATCTTCAACTTATGACCCCAGCGGAGCTCAAAATTTCCATTGCTGTTATTTCCGTGCCTCATTTTACATCCTTTCTTGTTGCAGTGGTTAAGTGAATCCCCGAAGTTGCTGAGTTAGTCACACGGTCGTTAAGTGAATCTGGCTTCCCCATTGACTAGGCTTCTCAGAAGGTTGCAAAAGGGGATCATGTGACCCTGGGATACTGCAACCGTCATAAATACGAGTCTGTTGCCAAGCGTCCGAATTTTGATCATGTGACCATGGGGATGCTGCAACGGTCGTTAAGTGTGAAAAAACAGCCATAAGTAACTTTTTTCAGTGCGGTTGTAGTTTCAAACGGTCACTAAATGAACTGTTGTAAGTTAAGAATTATCTAAGGAACCAAGTTCAACAAGTATCTACCATTAAAAAATTAAGAAATGAATATATTATGAATATCTTTTATAATATTGATCATTAGCATTTTAATCACTCCTTATCACCCATCCCCTCCCACTTGTGACTGTATGACTGTAACTTTGTCGCTTGTATCCTTACAATTTATATTGACTGTTTCCTAGCATGACTTGATTGCTTATTGTATCCTATGACTATTATTAAGTGTTATATCTGATGATTCTCGACTCTCGACGAATGAATCTTTCCTTTTATGTGCACTGAGAGCATTTGCACCAAGACAAATTCCTTGTGTGTCCAATCACACTTGGCCAATAAAGAATTCTAGATAGATAGATAGATAGATAGATAGATAGATAGATAGATAGATAG
>NW_020769354.1:4785898-4805381 GCF_900518735.1 Pseudonaja textilis
GATAGATAATTTTAAATGTATTGATGATGTTAGCCAGTTTGATAATGAAACATCTGCTAGAAAACCAGCAGGCTCAGAGAGCACCATGAACTCAGCTGCTCTACCCTGAGCTACAAATATTCTGTTCTATCAGTAAAATATTTTAAAAATTGATAGCACTTGTTTAAACTTAGGGAGAGGTAGTTATATTGTTATTATATTTTTTAAAGTCAGAAGTCATTACTGTTAGAAATTTATTTGATATATGTATACACACACACACAGATACATGTGTGTATTTATATATGTACACACACACACTTTTCATTTGTTTTTTTTATTCCCCTTCCCATTTCCCTTTTATGTTTGTTTGTATTGTAATGGCTGGCTTTAAATTTCACTCTTTCATAAAGATATCATCAAGAGTCAAACAAACAAGTACCTACAAGTACCGCTACCAAACTGTCAACATAACTCCACCGGGTTCCAGTGCTGAATTTTACTTACTCATCAGCTGCCACAACACAGACGACACACACAGACACACAGAGACACACAGAGAGAGTATTTTAATCACTCCTTAACCAGTTCTGGACCACCCACACAAAACCTCACCTTTCAAGATCCTTGGCTAAGATGCCTCTCACGAGAATCGCTTACAGCACGATTTTTACAGATTGAGACTTTCAGGCAAGGTGAAAAGAAAGCTTACTCAAGGACTTCTCAACTTTGGTGAGGACTGTGTAGACTTCAATTCCCAGAATTCTCAATATGGCCACGGCTGAGAATTGTGGGAGTCAGGAGAATCAGTTGTGAAAGTAACTGACAGATGATGCATAATGCTTAAAGTAGGGGGGGTCCAAACTTGGAAACGTTTAAGACCTGTGGGCTTCGAGTCCCAGAATTTCCCAGCCAGCCATGTTAGTGGATGATGACTTAAACATGAGTAAGCAGTGTGCAGCAGCGGCTAAAAACCTAATACAATCCTTGGTTGAGTGTGCGTGGTTCTTGTTGTTGTTTTAATCAGGCCAACCTGGTCTACCCAAATATGGGACGGAGCATACTGCTTCTGCTTTCACCCTTCAGCCCCAATCGCATGAAGTCGCTTTCGCGACAAACTGTTTTTGTGTTAAATTTATATTTACCGACGAAGAAATAAAGGGGGACTAGTATAGATCTATTTCAAGGTATTTAGCTCTCGTCAGCTAGCCATACCCTTCTGGGATTCGAACCTGGGCTACTTATATATTAAGTAGATGTATTAACTTCTAAACCTCTAATCCTTGGTTGTATAAACAGAGGCACAGAATCAAAATCACGTGAAGTATTTGCACCGCTTTATAAAGCCTTAGCTTTTCGTAGCAGAATATCTTATGCCACCAGACTTGAAATTTTAGACCTAGACAACCTAGAACTACACTGCCCTCAGTTCGATCTAAGTATAGTACATAAAATTATATATTGCACTGTCCTACCTGTCAATGAATACGTCAGCTTCAACCACAAAAATACAACATCACACAACAGATACAAACTCAAGGTAAACCGCACCAAACTTGATAAAGCCTTAGCTTTATAAAGCATAGCTGGGATACTGCATCCAGTTTTGGTCACCACGTTACAAAAAAAAGATGTTGAGACTTTGGGAAAGAAGAGCAACTAAGATGATTAAAGGCCTGGAGACTAAAACATATGAAGAACGGTTGCAGGATTTACGTTTGGCCAGTCTAGAGGAAAGAAGCACTAGGGGGGATATGATGGCAGTATTCCAGTATTCGAGAGGCTGCTACAAAGAAGAGGGGGTCAACTTATTTTCCGAAACATCAGAAGGCAAGACAAGGAACCATAGATGGAAAGTAATCAAGGAGAGAAGCAACCTGGAATTAAGGAGAAATTCCTAACAGTGAGGACAATTAACCAGTGGAACAGCTCACCACCAGAAGTTGTGGGTGCTTCATCACTGGAGGTTTTCAAGAAGAAACTGGACAGTCACTTGTCTGAAATGGTATAGGATCTCCTTCTTGAGAAGGGGGCTGGACTAGAAGACCTCCAAGGTTCCTTCCAGCTCTATTCTGATTCTAAAGTTGCCAAGATTGGACACCCCTGAATTAAAGCAAGACCCAGCTGGCTGTTTTCTAGCCATGCCAAAGAGATGAAGTAATTGGAGCACACAAACAAGGTTGCCTCCAATAAACTAATTCTAAAATTTACCTTGCATTCAAGCAACAAGGATTAACAATGCCAGCTAGGCGACTATCCCTACTCTTTTAGCATTCCATGGAGGAATCTCCAGATAGAGATAGAAGCACTGAATTTTGTTCAGCCAAGGGCCAGCCAGATACTGCCACCTATTGCAGGACTCTTGTCAATTCTGCCTTTGATGCCCTCAATTAGAAAACACCAAGTGCGTGGGGGCTCAAGGAAAACGTGTTTTTTGTGCAAACCATCTGCCTGTGGCCTTCACTGCAAATGTAGCAGTAGCCCAAGTTGGGCACTAGATGGCAGTGCAGATCTCCAGCCCAACGTTCAAAGGGGTAAATTAAACATGTCCAACCTGTTCATCCCTGCCTACAGACAACCACACAAGTTACAGCATGATGCATTATAATAAATATCACAATATATCCAAAGTTAGTGACTAGCAAGGATCCCAGTCAGTGGTGGGATTCAAATTTTTTTACTACCGGTTCTGTGGGCGTGGCTTGGTGGGCTTTGCAGGGGGAGGATACTGTAAAATCTCCAGTCAGAGATGGTATTTGCAGGTTCTCCAAACTACTCAAAATTTCTGCTACCGGTTCTCCAGAACTGGTCAGAACCTGCTGAATACCACCTCTGGTCCCAGTCCACACGGACCTCTGTGCCAGATAAAACCTGGAATGCACAATTTTTACAAAGGCTTCACATTCTCTACCTGGAGAATTCTGGGAGTTGAAGTCCACGGGTCTCAAAGTTGCCAAGATTGGAAAACACTGGATTCAAGGCCGTTTTGAAAAGAAAGCTAAAAGGAGTCACCCTAACTCTGAGCTCAGAAGATAAGTCACAGCCCTAAAAATTAAAATATTCTTGAAAGAGTCTCTTTTCCTGGTTAAGCCATCACTCTGCTGAACAAATAATTCCCTCAACACTGTCCAAGTATTTACAAAGCGTGCACTACTATTTCTGTTAATCTTCTCATCGCTCCTTATCACCTATCCCCTCCCACTTGTGATTGTAGGACTGTAACTTTGTCGCTTGTATCCTTATGATTTATATTGACTGTTTCCTAGTATGATTTGATGGTTGATTGTACCCTATGACTATCATTAAGTGTTGTACGTTATGATTCTTGATTCTTAACAAATGTATCTTTTCTTTATGTATACTGAGAGTATTTACACCAAGACAAATTCCTTGTGTGTCCAATCACACTTGGCCAATAAAGTATTCTATTCTGTTCTGTTCTGTTCCGTTCCGTTCCATTCTATAATTTCAGCAATAAGATTTAAATGGATGCCATTTTGTAAATTCCCAGAAAGAACTGGAAGCAGAGGTGCCAGTAAAAATCAGGACATCAATAAGGAAATTGCAAGTGGTTGACTGGAGCCAACTTTTCTGAATTTTCAACTGCTTTCAACTGATGATGGTGAAGGAAGAGGTGGCCTCTAAGGAAAGGAAAGGTTTTATATGACACACCACCGTTCTTTTCACATTACGGATCCCAAATATTCCTCACAGACGCCCCAGAACACAGCTTCAATGCTTCTTCATGCAACAAAGAAGGCTGTGTTTGCAATAACATTGTGGCAGTGGGTAAAGATTCATGCAAAATGCCAGGCTGGATGAATCACAAGATTGACGGGAGGGATATCAACAACCTCAGATATGCAGACGATACCACTCTAATCGCAGAAAATGAAGAGGAGTTAAGAGCCTCTTAATGAGGGTGAAAGAGGATAATGCAAAAGTTGGCTTGAAACTCAAAATACTAAGATCATGGAATCCGGTCCTACCACTTCCTGGCAAATAGAAGGGGAAAGAAATGGAAGCGGGGATATATTTTGTTTTCTTGGGCTCCAAAATCACTGCAGACAGCGATTGCAGCCATGAAATTGAAAAATGCTTGCTCCTTGGGAGGAAAGCTATGGCAAATATTAAAAAAACAGAGGCATCACTTTGCCAACAAAGGGGCCAAATAGTCAAAGCTATGGTTTTTCCCAGGAGTAAGATATGGCTGTGAGTCTGTAGAGATTCTCAGTCATCCAGATCATGGTTGTCCCAAAGGTGCTTTTTTCAGGAGGCAATTGGACGTTCTTGTTTTTCCTTTGAAGACGTTTTGCTTCTCATCCAAGAAGCTTCTTCAGCTCTGACAGGATAATGGGGAATGGAAGGATTTGTATTCCTTGCAGACGGCTGGTCATTTGCATCCTTTTAGTAGGTCCTTGAAGCACCTGGAGGTTTATCTGTATCCTCAGGGTCACTGAGGAGCACTCCTGGTTCCTGCAGGTTTTTTCCTCTGGAAAAATGGCTGTGAGAGTTGGACCATAAGGAAGTGTCTATAGAAATTCTCAACCATCCAGGTCATGGTTGTCCGAAAGGTGCTTTTCAAAAGGCAACTGGAATTCATAGAACTGAAAAATCTTCTTGGATGAGAAGTGAAACGTCTTCAAAGAAGAAACCAAGAAAGTCCAGTTGCCTCCTGAAAAAGCACCTTTGGGACAGCCCTAAGGAAGGCTGAGCGTCGAAGAATTGAGACTTTTGAATTGTGGTGCGGGAGAAAACTCTTGAGAATCCATTTGGACCACAGGGAATCAGATCGGTCAGTCCTAAAGGAAATGAACCCTGGCTGTTCTTCGGAAGGATAGATATTGAAGCTGAAGCTCAAATACTAATGAGAAGACAGATTGGAGAAGAGAAGACCCTGAGGTTGGGAAAGATGGAAGACCAAAGGAGAAGGGGATGGCAGAGGATGAGATGGGTAGATTGTGTTATCAATGCAATTGCCATGAATTTGGACAAACTCCAGAGAGTGGAGAACAGGGGGCTCCTGGAGTGGTGTGGTCCATGGATTGCAAAGAGTTAGACACAACTTAGCGACTGAACAACAAGCAGGTAAAGATGAAACAAACATCCTGTGACGCTCTGGATGAATCCAACATTCTGTTCCATTTTATTAAGGTATAACTTAAAGGTATTAGACACCACCACCACCCCAACTCAACACTGATTCTACACTCATGGCAGCGCACGGATTGAAAAGATACAATTTTCTAAAAACAAAAAGTAAATATTATAGCGAGAGCAAACATATCCTCACCAGAACAAACACTGTACAGCAGAGGGACACACCCTGAGAAACAAACCAAAAGAGATTTTCAGAGATTATTTTGAAAGTTTGCAAGGTTGGGGACTGTCTGAAATTCCAGGCAAGATGTTCTTCAGAAAGGACTGGCTTCCCAGGCCTTATCAGATGACATTGTTTCATGGCTGGGACACGAAAACAAGGCTCCTCTGTTGGAATTTTACAAGATGGTGAAAAATGATGAGAGAGAGGCTGGTCCCTCAGGCAGGCAGGCCTTAAACCGTGGGCCGATACCAGTCCACAGCATGCCAGAAACTGGGCCGTGCAAAGCCCCCATCCATGGGATGCAGGCAGCACACAAAACCACGGCCCCTATGGTCCACGGAAAAACCTCTCTGTGGAACCGGTCCCTGGTGCCCAAAAGGTTGAGGCCACTGCCCTAAGCCATGAAGGGCTTTAAAGGTGATAGCAATAGCACTTAGATTTATATACTGCTTTACAGTGCTTTATAGCCCTCTCTAAGCAGTTTACAGAGTCAACAAATTGCCCCCAACGATCTGTGTCCTCATTTTACAGAAGTCGGAAGGATGGAAGGCTGAGTCAACCTGGAGCCTGGTGAGATACCTAAAACCATAGCCAATGAAGCTGCCATAGCAGAGTTATTACATGGCTGTATCAAAATGCATCCATACCTCTGTGTGTGTGTGTGTGTGTGTGTGTGTGTGTGTGTTTCTGTGTGTGTGTGTGGTCACATGATCAAAATTCAGACACTTGGCAACTGGTATGGATTTATGACTGTTGTAGTGTCCCACAGTCATATGATCCCCTTTTGCGACCTTGTGGCAAGCAAAATCAATGAGGAATCCAGTTTCATTTAACAGCCGTGATACTAACTTAACCCCGGCAGCGATTCACTTAATAGTGGCAAGAAAGGTCATAAAATGGGCTAAAATTCACTTAACAGTTGTCCGCTTAGCAATGGAAATTTAAGGCAGAATAGGAATAGGAAGAAATAGAAATAGACTTCTTCATTGGCCAAGTGTGATCAGACACACAAGGAATTTGCCATTGTTGTATAAGCCCTCAGTGTACGTAAAAGCTATAATAAATCATGATCACATGATTATAGTCATTGTAAAAATATATTCATCATAAATCAAAAGTTATAACACTTAGTGATAGTCATAGGATACTAAATAAGCAATCAGTATAAATCATACTAGGAAACTAAATAAAACAATATAAATTGTAAAGATAAAAGCAACTAAGTTATAATCATAAGTAGAAAAGGAGATAGGCTATAGGAAAGATGAGAAGAATAATAGCAATCAGGGGTGGGATTCTACCAGTTTGCACCTATTCGCTAGAACCGGTTGTTAGAAGAAATTCCTGGCCTAATCCTGTAAGGAAGGCAGGAAGGAAACATTCTGGTGTTGCTTACAGAAACTGCCTCTCTATTAACCCTTATTACATTCTTGGCAGGACTAGACTTCCTTTTCTCAGGAACTTCCTCCTTTGCTGGTCCTTTGCTTGTGTGGAGTGACCATTTAAAGTTACAATGGCACTGAAAAATCTGACTTATGACCATTTTTCACACTTACGACTGTTGCAGCATCCCCACAGTCATGAGAAGCCAGGCGAGAAGATGCGTGCCTCGATGTGAGTGATATTGAGTTGGTCACACCCAGCCAATAACATGACCACCAAGCCACGCCGACCAACTAAGCCACGCCCACAGAACTGGTTGTTAAAAAATCTGAATCCCACCCCTGATAGCAATACAGCCTTACTAAATAGTTTGACAGTGTTGTGGGAATTAGTTGTTTACCAGAGGGATGGCATGTGGTGTGGGGGGGAGGAACTGTCCTTGCGTCTAGTTGTTCTGGTGTGCAGGGCTCTATAGCATCATTTTGAGGGTAGGAGTGGAAACAGTTTATGTCCAGGATGTGAGGGGTCTGTAAATATTTTCACAGTCCTTTTTGACTCTGTGCAGTATACAGGTCCTCGATGGAAGGCAGGTGGGTAGTAATTGTTTTTTTCTGCAGTTCTAATTATCCTCTGAAGCCTGTGTCTGTCCTGTTGGGTTGTAGAACCTAACCAGACAGTTATAGAGATGCAGATGACAGGCTCAATAATTCCTTTGTAGAACTGTATCAGCAGCTCCTTGGGCAGTTTGAGCTTTCTGAGTTGGCACAGAAAGAACATTCTTAGGTGTGCTTTTTTGATGATGTTTTTGGTGTTAGGTGTCCATTTTAAGTCTTGAGATATTATAGAACCTAGAAACTTGAAGGTTTCTATTGTCAATACTGTGTTGTCTAGTATTGTTAAGAGGTGATAGTATATGAGGGTTTCTCCTAAAACCTACCACCATTTCTACGGTTTGGAGTGTAGGAAAAAAATTACCTGTATTCTGAACCAGCTGTGGCTTCCAAGGGGCAGCCCCACGTGGAATGCTTTGCAATAATCTACTACAAAGTTACCCTGATCCCTCTTTTAACTCTGCTCCCAGATTCTGCCACCTTTTCCCCTACAGAATCGCAGGCTAAGGCTTGACCATGCCATGGCCAACTCCGGACCTCTTTTTGAGAAGTCCAACTCAGAATGGATCTGCATGACTTTATAGGGCAAATGTTTAGAGAAGGGGTCCCCAATCCCAGTCCGTGGAATGGCACCGGTCCACAGCATGCCAGCAACCAGGCCACACAAACAAGCAAAGCCCCATCCATGGGATGCAGGCAGCACACGAAACCGTACCCCCTCTGGTCCACGGAAAAGCCTTTCTCCACGGAACTGGTGCCTGTTTAGTTTAGTTTACTTTATTGTCATTGCACCTCGTACAACAAAATCAAACACCATCTTCAGTGCACATCATGACCATGACCATGAAAATAAACGCAAACACACATCCTTCATACTCCACACATTGAACCGAAAACCCTTGACACTGCACCAATACTATACAGTGGAATTCAATAGAGTTACTGCCCTCGGACAGAAGCTGTTTTTCAGCCTATTTGTCCTTGTTTTTATTATTTTGTACCATCTGCCAGATGGTAATAGTTCAAAAAAACGGTGTCCAGGATGAGATGCCCCAAAGATTGGGGGCTACTGGTTTGGAATAGGGGTGTCAAACTCAATTTCATCAGGGTTGTGTTTGACCTGGGGGGGGGAGCGTGGCCAGGGTGGCCGTGGCCAACTCAATGTCATTCGTGTTGGGGCACCTGTGGGTGGCCAGAGCGCTCTGCCAGCAAAAACGGCCTCCCAAGCTCCGTTTTTGGCTGTGATGGCCTCCTGCAGCCCTCTGCAAGCCAAAACATAGCTCGGGAATGATGCCCACAGCCCTTGCATATTCCATTTTCAGCCTCCTGCAACCCTCTGCCAGCCAAAAGCGGAACTCAGGAGGGCCCCTTGCAACCCTCCCAAGCTACATTTTACCTGGCAGAGGCACCACGGATCGGTCCTTCGCTGTTTCCAAGGCAGCCCCACAGTCCAGATCTAAGAACCCTGCGGGCCAGTTTGACATCCCTGGTTTAGAGCATTCATCACAGCAACGCTTGTGTGTGGTGACAACCTATCAACAAGGTACCTTGAACCAGAGGTGGTATTCAGCAGGTTCTGACCAGTTCTGGAGAACCAGTAGCGGAAATTTTGAGTAGTTCGGAGAACTGCAAATACTACGTCTGACTGGCCCCACCCCCATCTCTTCTCTCCCTCCTGAGTCCCAGCTGATCGGCTGAGTTTCCTTTGGTTGCCCTGCACAGGAGAACGGAGCTGGAAAGCAGGTTAGCGGGCTGGGGAGGGAATGGGATTTTGCAGTACTTTACCCTGGAGTAGGGAGGGAATGGGGATTTTACAGTATCCTTCCCCTGCATACCCACCATGCCACGCCCACCAAGCCATGCCCACAGAACCAGTAGTAAAAATAATTTAATCTCACCACTGCCTTGAACGTTCTTAACCTCTACCTCCAATCTCCTCCTTTCTCTCCATCAGGGATAAGAAAGGAGAAACTGCATTCTGGCCTGCCAGCTAAAGATCTCCTTCTCAGGCCTTTAAGTATCACTTTAATCCAGCCTCTCTCAAATTTTGTACACCAGAAGAACCCTTGAAATAGTTTCCAACTCATGCAACCCTGCATAAATACTTTATCTACAATTCAGAGCATATTCAGCATGACCAGTAAGTTGAAAATATAATAATTCTACAATAAAATAAAGGAATTAACTTGATTTAATAATGAAACAGAATGACGTTATAATATATATATTTGCGAATAAGCCCACCCAGGTAAGGCGACCTTTCAAACTTTTAATGAGATAGTTTGAAAAATGTGACACCCAGCTCAAAATGTTCATACCTTTTAATTTTTTACTGTCAGCTTATCTGCAGGTGGTGCATTTTTCATGGTACTTGTGTTAAAAAAATATCAGGGTCTGCTTATTTGTGGATGAGCTCTATACGTAATATATGGCAGTGTTTTCCAACTTTGACCATCTGAAGACGTGTAGACTTCAACTCCCAGAATTCCCCAACCAGCATGGGTGTGCTTTTGCTGAAAACTGGAAATAAATGTCATTTTTTTGGTAAAACTGTCATCAACTGCAGTCATGGAACTATGGAACACTGCTGCAAATGTGACTCTGTGGCCAAGCATCCAAAATGCAGTCACGTGACCACGGGGGACAGGGGGGAACCATCAGATATTTGAATCCGGGTCATTAGTGCTCCCCCCCATGTGGGTTCATCAGAAGTTTGAACAGTTGCTAAGCAACCAGACATCAGTTGAGCACTACCTGTACAGGAGATTACCAGCATTAACCTGTGCATATTTATTCAAAGGTCAACTCTGTAATGAGGATTGCTCCCAAGAAAATATTTTTAGATTGCTTCTCACTTTATATAAACAGTGATGTGGCCTGAGGCGGATTTCCTCACCAAATTGTTTTGTAGATTATGAACTTCAATTCCCAGAATTCTCAGAATTTGCCTCATTGGATCAGGAATTCTGTGCATATATTTGGAAAGGGCCCAAGATGGAGAAGGCTGGCAGAGAGGTTAGAAATACTTAGAACATGGTCTAAAAAGCATGGAACTGAGCTGGGATCATTTTGTGATTTTTTTTTTTTCTGAAAAAAAAATTCAAATAAATATAAATACAATTGGGAAGGGCTTTTAGAGATCATCCAACCCAGATTGGATCCAACCCAAAATGGATTACAGCATCTTTGACAAATGAATGTCCAACTCTTGTTTAGAACAATCTTTTTCAAACTTGGCAACTAGTGGACAGAATCCTGGTTGGGGAATTCTGGGAGTTGAAGTCCTCACATCTTAAAGTTGCCAAGGTTAATAAATTCTGATGTATTTATTTGTATATCACGTTGTTTTTACAAATAACTCAACATAACGAACATATCCAATACGTTTCCCCCTCCCATTTTCCCCACAACAACAACCCTGTGAGGTGGTTTGGGCTGAGAGAGAGAGAGTGACTAAAGTTTAAGAGACATCAGGCAGAGAATTCATTACTTCATTTGGCAGCCTGGCTGTTGTACATTCAGAAACATTATCCTGATGACTAGTTGGGTCACCTTGCAGTTTTGGTTCTGGTCTTACCCTCTGTCTAGCATAATGTTTCCATTTTTAACAACCTTGGTAAGAAATGCCTTACTAAGAACGACCTTCTTGCTAATAATTGAGACCTGCAATACATAATTTTATTAAGTGCTTCTGGGAAACATCTACTCAGCTAGGCAAATCCTATCCCACAATATTCTTTCGTTATTATTGCAACAGTCCATTTCCAATCCATAATCTCCAAGTATGCTCAATCCTTTGGGAATTGCACTAAAGGTGTCTTCCATAACTATCTAGGATTGTCCTCCTCTTTTAAAGATATAGGATGTCTTCTTCTAAGGGCTGCAAATTTTTTAACAACTGGTTCTCTGGCTGGGTAAGCATGGCTGGCTGGTCATGTGACTGGGTGGGTGACATCAGTCATCACACCCAGCCCCGCCTCTCAGCCACTCACCTCAAAGGCAGAGGTAATCCCACCACTGGCTGGTCCCGGCCCCGCCCATTTTTCACCCTGTTTTTTGGGCCGTTTCCATGCTGTTTTTCAGGCCTTTTTCAGGCCATTTTTGGAGCCATAGGCTGTTTTTTAAGCCATTTTTGCCCCACCAAACAGCCCCATAATGGCTTTTTTCATGCCATTTTTGGCCCTGAAAACAGCCTGAAAATGAGCGGGGGCGGGTCCAGCCAATGGTGGGATTTGCCAAACTGCGCATAATCTTAACTACCAGGTCGCCCGAACCGGTGCAAACCGGCAGCAGCCCACCTCTTAACAACTGCCTGTTAAGTGATTGTCTGAAGTTACGATGGCACCGAAAAACAGTCCCAGTTCTGGTTTTACAACTAGTTCTTCCACTTATGCCCATTGCAGCATCCCTGTTGGCTCATGCTCAAGATTTGAACCCTTCACAAAAAGCAGAATCAATGGAGAAGCCCTTCGTAAAACTGCAAGTCACCATTATATAATGACTCACTCAACCACCCACACAACTGCTTAATGACCAAATGGGAAGAGATGCCATTAAGTCTATCAGAGCCACATAGTGTTTTACTCTCAGTGACCATGTTGATTAGCAATGGAACTTCTGGTTCCAACTGTGGTCACTACCTCTACTTTGTGCTTCTGGAAAAGTTCAGATTCCTTAAGACAGGGAAGAGGCCTTTCTGAGGACTTTATTTGGGTGCAGTGACGCTGGTTTGAGTACATTAGGATCAAGCTCAAATAAAACACAGTGGCAAAATTGAGCAAGTTCAGAGAAAAATCACCAAGATGATGAAGGATCTGAGACCAACCTTATAATCACTCGTTTAGTGACCAAAGTTACAATGGCACTGAAAAAAGTGACATGATCATTTTTCACACTTTGCAGCATCCCATGGTCACGTGATCAAAATTTGGGTCATATTTATGATGGTTGCGTTATCCTGGGGTCAAAGGATCACTTTTTGCAACCTTCTGATGAGCAAAGTCAACAGGGAAGTCGGATAAATTTAACAACTTGTTACTAACTGAACAATTGCAGTGATTCACTTAACATCTGTGGAAAGAAAGATCATAAAATGGGGGCAAAACTCACTTAACAACTGTCTCATTTATGCAATAGAAATTTTAGGCTCAATTGAGGTCATAAGTTCAGGATTATCTGTATGTATTTACTGATTTAGATACTGATAATAATAACAGATATTCAGAGTTGGAAGGGACCTTATAAGTCATCTAGTCCAATCCCCCACCCAAGCGGGAGACCCTACACCATTTCTGACAAATGGCAGTCCAATCTCTTCTTGAAAGTCTCAAGTGATCACACTCCCACAACTTCCGAGGGCAACATATTCCGTTGGTTGATTGTTCTCACTGTCAGAAAGTTTCTCCATATTATTTCCAGGTTGAATCTGTCCTTGTTCAGTTTCCATCCATTATTCCTTGTCTAGCCTTTGGGTGCTTTGGAGAATAGCTTGACCTCTTCCTCTCTGTGGCAGCCCCTCAAATATTGGAAGGCTGCTATCCTGTCTCCCCTGGTCCTTCTCTTCCCTAGACTAGCCATGCCCAGTTCCTGCAACCATTCTTCATATGTTTTAGTCTCCAGTCCCTTAATCATCCTGGTTGCTCTTCTCTGTATTTTTTCTAGAGTCTCAACATCTATTTTTATAATGTGGTGGCCAAAACTGGATGCAGTACTCTAGGTGTGGTCTTACTAAGACTTTATCAGAGTGCTATTAGTACCTCCCTTGATCTCTATTGTATCCCTCTGTCAATGCAACTTAGGATTTGCATTAGATGTTTTTAACTGATTTGATTTAGAAAGCACCCAACTCCATAAAACTATGTAGTATCAACATCAAGATGGTGACGTTATTATTATGGTAGATTAATAGTAAAAAATTAAAAAATATATAGTAACAAAAAAACCTCACAGGCAACACACACTGGTAAAGCTAAACGAAAATGCCATTTATAATTGAAACCAACAATATCAATAAGAACAAAGCAAACAACACGGCAAAACAACACGGCAAAAGCAAACAAATCTAATACCCTGTTTCTCCAACAATACAGCCTCCCCCAATAGGAAGTCCCAGCATGTTTTATAGGCATGAAATGAAATTAAGCCCCTCCCCTCAAATTAAGGCCTATATTAAAACATGCAAAATGGGGGGGGGAATGGTGGGGGGGGGGTTGCCATTAGGAAGTACTTTTGTTGCACATCCAGATATAGTGCTGCCTGCGTTGACCCCGATACGAAGTGCCCCACTGCCAAGGTCAACATCCAAGCCGTTGCTGCCCGCCCGCCCAAAGATGGGGGGGGGAATTAAGTCACCCCCAAAAAGACAGCCTAGCCATTTTTTCGGGGCTCAACAAAAAATAAGACCCAGCCTTATTATATGAGAAACACGGTACATACTGCATCTTGCAGGAGAGGCTTATATATCATCCTGGAAAAAAGCCATTTTTTTAAAGTTTTCCTAAAGAGTAAAATAGACAGGGCCAACCAAATTTTAATGAGCAGGTGGAGAATTTTCCAAAGAAAACACCTCCTAAATCCCACCGGTAACAGTCCTTCAGGTTGGAAACCTGGAACCCATTCTGTTAATTTAATGTATATGCAGAATTTAACTGCAGCATAACCACACACACACAAAGACTAACGGGGGATATGATAGCAATCTTCAAATATCTGAAACCGTATAATACAGAATAGGTAACGGACAAAGATTAGAATAATTGAGTTTAAACTAGTCTCCAACTTTTGATTTTATAATTCGACAGCATCTTAAAAGGTTATGCAGTATTATTCTCCTGTATCAGATGAGGTTTAAATTCAACATGCATTCAACATTGCTTTTTTTTTTACATTGTTAAGTCACTCAGAGTCACCTTGTGGTGAGATAAGTGGCAAATAAATTTAATTAAATAAATTATCTAGATCAGTGTTTCTCACATGATCCCAGGACCTGAATTTTGATCATCGGACCATGGGGATACCACGACTGTTGTAACTACCGGTACGAGCCTCAGTTGTTAAGTCATTTTTTCAGTGTGGCTATAAATTCAAGCGGTTGCTAAAAACAAATGGTTGTTAAGTCAATGACAACTTATATACAGTTATGAATGAAAGCTATTAAATGTTTCATTTTGACAAATCCATTATATCGGTACTTGCTGCTTTATCACAGATAAAATAGTATTAAAAGTATTATTCGCTAGGAGGCAATCAGAGCCAGGATCTAAATTTTAATTTTAATTTCTATCACATGTTTTAACCACATTATAGAGCAGGGCAGAAGTGGTATTCAGCAGGTTCTGACCAGTTCTGGAGAACCAGTAGAGGAAATTTTGAGTAGTTTGGAGAACCGGCAAATACCACCTCTGACTGGCCCCGCCAACTCCATCTCTTCTCTGCCTCCCAAATCCCAGCTGATCGGCTGGGTCTTCTTTGGTTGCCCTGCACAGGAGAATGAAGCTGGAAAGCAGGTTAGTGGGCTGGGGAGGGAATGGGGATTTTACAGTAAACTTCCCCTGCCACGCCCACCAAGCCATGCCCACATAACCAGTAGTAAAAATATTTGAATCCCAGCACTGGAGCAGGGGTGTCAAACTAGCGGCCTGCGGGCCAGATGCATCACACACAGGCCACACCCACCCCAGGTCCGCAAAGGGGAAAAGTGTCGCAAATACTTCATGTGACGGCAATGTGATGGCGCCAGTTTGACTCCTGTGTTATAGAGCCAAGCTTCCAACATAATAATTAAGGTGTTGAAGTAGGAATAGAGCAGGGGTGTCAAATTGGATTTCTTCAAGGGTCGGATCAGCATAGTTATCCTCCATGGGCCGGGGAGGGGGGGAAGAGCTGTGAGATGGGCTCGATGGCCTCCTGCAGCACCCTGCCGGCCAAAACGGGGGCGCGCCTCCCCCCACGCAACCCGTTTTGGCCAGCAGGGTGCTGCAAGAGGCTGTCCAGCCTGAAAACAGGGCTCTTACCCCATGCTTCCTTTTCACTAGCCAAGGCCTTTGCGGGCCAGATTTAAGCATCATGAGGGCCGGATCCAGCCCGCAGGCCTTGAGTTTAAACACCCCTGGGATAGAGGAATCTAGTTCTCCAATCTCTCTTCAGGCTGGAATCACCCTGTGTGACTTTGGGCCAGTCCCTTTCTCGGCAAAATCTACTTCATAGGGTTATAGCTGTGGAGATAAAATCAGAGAAGCAAATCTTATACATGCTATGGGATAAGCAGGGTGGCAATCTAATAAATGAATCAATGTTCTGATAACAGGTTTCATGATTCTAAACCTTGCTTGATATTAATTAGTTTGATGCAATGACAATGCTCTCTGACCTTGGTTGTTTTCTTGCTGACGTTTCATTACCCGAACTAGGTAACATCATCAGTGCTAGAAGGGAGTGGGGTTAATATAAAATGAGAACCAGCTCCACTCCCTACTAACACTGATGATGTTACCTAGTTTGGTAATGAAAGGTCTATAAGAAAACAGCCAAATGTTTACTGTTGGTTAGTTTTGCAGTTTCTTGATTGGGGTATTGTTTAGTTGTTTGTTGGTCTGATGTTAACCTTGGAGATAATCTATGCTCATCTGGGTGCTAATTGCTGGTAGGAAAATGGGGAAGAAAAAAAACCCCAAAACAAACAGCTAGAAGATAAACTGAGAGCAAACTCCCACTCCTTACTAGCACTGATGTTATTACCTACTCTGGTAATAAAATGTCTGCAACCAACTTCACAGACCACCAAGGACCCTTCATTTCAACCTTGAGCTTCCAATATTCCCCTTTATCAATACAATAATTCTAAGGAAGGAAAATTCACAGAGGCTACATCACAGCCTTGAGACTTCCCTGATTCTTGAAATTGCAATTTTTTTTATCCACAGCAAAGTGGATATGAACCATTCTACAACTCGGCTGGCCCATAACTGTGCAAGACTCAGTGGCAATTCTATTCAACATGAACAGAAAATGTTCATTCTGTCTATAATCTCTGGGATGATCAAAAAAGAAAATGATCACCACAGGTATTGGATGAAAAGTTTTGAAACTAGCGAAGACAGATTGCAGTTGGTTGAATTATAAAACCTGTGAATGTCAGAACAGAACACATGAACAGATGTTTTTACACCCAATAGAGATCATCTGGCTTGAGGAAAGATCTTAATCAAACCACTGTGGTTCACATTCCCATCACTACCCACACAGATGTTTATATATTATTTCAGTTTGGGCATTTGGGACAAACACTCAGCATATTTCAAATCATGCCAGGCCATAGAGAAAGGAGGAAAAAGAAAAGGAGAGAGAGAAAAGGAGGAGGAGAAATGTAGTGAAAGAGAGAGAGTACAACAGTAAAAAGAGAAAGAGAAAAGAGAGAGAAAGGAAGAAAGATAGAAAGTCTGACAAATGTGTAGCTAATCTTGGAAATGTACTCACGCATGAAAATCTTTGGGCCAGTCATTCTCTCTCAGTTCAATCTACCTCACAGGGTTGTTGTGAGAAAGGCAGGAGAAAAGAGAATTATGTATGTCCCCTGCCTTGAGTTACTTATAAAGTAATAAAGATGGAATAAAAATCTAATTAAATAACTTGGGACAAGCTGGATTTTCCTTGGAGATGTGATCACCAAAAAAAAAACAACCCCAGGGCTTTTGACTAAAAGAAAATAAAAAGAAGACAAACAGCCAGGCTAAATCACTTTGATACTGCTGTCAAAAATAGATTATGGTCCATGATCTTAAATCCACGTTGAGGAACTAGACTCAAAGGAGACCATTTACAAGCCCATACTAGATCCTTCTCTTGATTTTTCATTCTGATCAGCAAGCAGATCTATCAAAAGGATTAAGACACTGGGGGAAAATATGCTGAGGAGGTAAATGAAAAGCTTCTCTAGCCAACTTTCCATCCCTGAAACACCTGTTGAATGATTTGCTTCCTTTACTAACAGGTCTCCCTGTTTCCTTCCAGTTTGGGCCCTTTGAAAGATCCCTTCCTCCATGGAGGTTTGAGAGCTGGGACCCTGGTCCATTCTCCCAAAATCAAGGCACCCCCTCTTCATCCTTCTGAAAGCAAAGAATGGAGGTCCTGTATCTGCAGCTCCCTAAAATCCTGAACCTCTCCTTGATCAGTAAGAAGGCCCAGATTAAGGTTTTAAGAACAGCACAATCAACTGGCTTGTGTGATCTGCTGCCGTGGGGGAGTGAGTTTGTTCTATTATACTTTATTAATTTATTTGATTCTTTTTGTTAGTCTTTATTGTTTTAAATGTGGTTTTACATTCTGTAAGCCGCCTGGAGTCACCATGGGCAAATAGGCGGCCATATAAATCCAATCAATCAATCAATAAAACACAAGTGCAGTCAGCAAAAGGGAAGACTTTTTAAAGCAACTTTAAGGTGTGTGGACTTCAACTCCCAGAATTCATCAGCCACAGTCCACTCTGGGGAATTCTGGGAGTTGATGTCCACACCTCTGAAAAGTTGAGAAACACTGTAAGTCCTTCGTTCCCTGAGGTGTGGGGTTGGGGGGGAGAGAGAGAGAGAGAGAAAACGATCTTGACTTTCCCCATTTTACTTTCCATTCAGACGTGTCTGACTACAATTTCATCATCAGCATCCGTTCCCAAACGAGCCGGCTTATTTACACAGGGTTGTTCCACCACAACTTGTACCGCTGATCCCTCTGGGGGCGGAGAACAAGATCTCTGCGGCTCTTTTCCTTGGGGCCGGATCCCATTCTTCCCACGTTTCACAAAAGTCTCCCCTTCTCTCGATCAAACCCCCACCCCCAACCCCCACGCCTCAAAACAACCACCCTTACCCAAATTCGCCCGGCTTAGGCACCAGATGAATGTTTTCTTTTGTTAAACCGGGAGGAGGAAAGGGGGGTTTGGGGGGATGGAGGAGGAGGAAGACGAAAAGGATCAGGAGCCGGTTGGGAGATCCCTCCGGGAGTCTTCCCCCGCCCCGATCTGGATTCCCCCGGCGACCCTGGAGAGATCGCGCGCCAGAGACCACCTGTTTTCGATCCCCAGCAGCGGGGAGGGAGATCCGGGCGGAGTGAAAGAAAAAGCGAGAAGGAAGGAAAGAGGGAGAGGGGGTGGGGTGGGGGACACGGGAAGGTTCCCCCTTCCTTCGCAGATCCTTGACACCCGCCCCCGCCCCCCGCGATCCTTCCCTAGCGCCGCCGATCCCTAAAGGGGGCGCCCTTCTCTCTCACCTGAAGGCGCCCGCGGGCCACAAGCGGGGATCCTCTCCGTGCTCTCCGGGCCTGGCGCAGCAAACGGCGGATGCTCTGGCGGGTGGCGTGGACGAGGCGGCGGGCGGGCGCTCTCCCATTCAGCGGGAGCGCATGGGTGCAAGAGCCCGGCCGCAGGCAGGCTCCTCCTGCTGCTGGCTCCCACTTTGCAAATGCAAAAGCCGCCTCCTGCTGGCTCTCCGGGGCTCCCTTCGGCGGCCACCCTCCTCCTCCGCTGGGAGCATCCCTCCTCCTCCTCCTGCCGGGCCTGGGTCGATGGGGGGGAGGTTACTCCAGGTCAATCCCCCTCTCTAACCCCTCCCCGGCCTCCCCAGCCCACTTCCCCGTCCCCGGCGCAAAGCCACACGCGCTCTCCCTATTGGCGCGGCGCACTCACCCCAAGCCGTGGGCGTCACCAATCAGGCCAGCCCTGGTGGGGGGGGTGGAGCCAATAAGGAGACGCCGGTGGCCTGAGCGGATCGCCCGGTTTGATCATTGGCTGTTGGGAGAATCCACTGGGCATAACCTTGCCGCTGCTGCTGCTGCTGCTGCTGCTGCTATCCGGGTCTGGATGGATGGAGACGCGCTGGGCGTCCCCAGAAGCAGATAATAGATCATCAGAGTTGGAAGGGACCTTGTAGGTCATCTAGTCCAACCCCCTGCCCGAGCAGGAGACCCTACACCGCTTCTGACAAAGGGCAGTCCAATCTCCTCTTGAAAGTCTCCAGTGATGAAGCTCCCACAAACTTCCGAGGGCAAGCGGCTGCTGCTGTTGCAACCTTGGGGAACTGGCAGCAATCTGCCACCGCTGGAGCCACGGTGCATCTTTTCTGCAGATGAGGCTCGGGGCTGCCACCCACTTGGGGCGGGGAGGACCATGGCTCCTCCATGAGTGGAGGGGCAGCCATGG